>SCLH01000573.1:172317-187985 GCA_004367855.1 Oikopleura vanhoeffeni | reverse complement strand
AACTGGTTCTGGTAATAAATATCATATATGGATATCCATTACGATACCCGAGTGCCTTAACGGTGTGGGTGTCGCTGATTAGTTTTTTTGAAGTTTTTTGACGAGGTTTCTCCCTTAACTGGTCAAGGTCTTGCACAAACTTGCTCAAAATAATTCTCCAAGATCAATTCAGCAATAATTCTAATATGATACAATCCAACCTACACTCACACAGGAACCTTCAATTAGCCTCCCTCAAACTACTAAAAGTGTATCTCCTCCTACAACGTTTATGAATTTTCTTTAATTTGTGGTGTCAAGTTCGAGAGCAGCAATACTAACAAAAAGTTACCTTAGAGCCATTTTTTCGAAATGTTTCTTCTGGCGGAAATAAACATAAAAAAATGGAACATTTTTTTTAGCGAAAATTGAAGGAAAGAAAAATTGTCCGTCCAAAGCTGAATTTGGAAAAACTGGCGCTGATGAATTGTTTGTATTGCTGTTCGTGAGCCTGACACAAAACATTAATAAAAAATAGTGAAAACTGTAGGAGAAGATAGCATTTTATAGGAATGCTCATTAAAGGTTCATGTTTAAGCGTATGTTGTATAGTATCAGATTACAATTATTGTTGAAATGATCTTTAAGACTTGTTCTTATTGTTGAGCAAGTTTTCGCAATACCACCATGGTCCATGGCCAGTTTACCGAGAAACCGCGTCGAAAACGTAAAACTACAGCTTGATCAGCGACAAACAAACCCTAAAAATATTTTTCTCTATCCTTTTAAAATCAAAAAAATTGAGGAACTCGGGCATCGTTGATATGATTTTCTTTTAAATTTTGGGTCATAATATAACTTTTTATGCAGTGTGGAGTCGGGTTTTCTATATCTGGTTCATTACCGGACATTTACCAGAATTTATCGGTTTCTCAAGAACGGCTCTATCGATTTTGGGAAAGGCTCTACCGGAGTATCTCACTGGGAAACGGTTGAAAAACATAAAAAAAACCAGACCTTTCGCAGCATTGTGAAACGTGCGTATTGTATATTTGATGAAAATCCTTTAAAATGAGTTTTCTAGAACGTCATCTAGCTGGAGAGTGAACGCCGTCTAATAAACAGTTCTGCTTGATTTTTGTTTCGGATTTTGGTTGTAATCGTTCACAGATTTCACTAGCCTCAAAATGATCGAGAATAGGACTAGAACATTGCTGACTGTTGACGGAGGATGGTCTGATAAAGGATATATAGATGACATATATATAATATGGTATATCGGCAATATATGATATACAGCGGGGGGCAATATCGCCGACAGTAATAATTTTTTTTGTTCAAAAAATGAAAAACGCGTAGGCGTTCAAAATGACGTCATATGTCAAACATTTTATTTATATTATTTATAAGGATCCTTAAGGAATTTTACAATAGGTTCGAACGAAGTGAATCACCAAAATGTGTAGAATTTAATTCTCCACCAAATCAAATTAAAGTTCAAAAGAGTAAATTTGAGAAATCCAGTCTTGAGAATGACGTCATTCATAGTAAAATATAAACCCCTGTATTATATATGATATATAAGATGTGGACTAAAAAATAGAAAATGACACCATTATGGTGAAGGTATTTTTAGCATGAAACTTTTTTTAATAACTTGCTTGAAAAATAATTGAAATTATGTTTTATATGAAATTTTATATACAAATATCCATGCTAAAAATACGGCCGCGATAATTTCGTTCGCGCCATTCCGTTTCAACAGATTTCACAGTAAAACATTTAATTTAAAATTTTGGGGTTTCAGCGAAAGCTCACACCATTGTTTTGAACATGATGTAACATCATTGATGTTATAACAGAAAGTATAAAAAATATTTGTTCGGGAAATTGCTGGTTTATTTTTTATTTTTGGTAGACGGCTTTTGGGGAAACCAGTTAAGAATAGTCGGAAACTTCTCTTTCAAACCCGTTTTCATGCTGAAACACTGGAAACAAGACTGTAGTTTCCGTCTATAAGGACAGCTGTGATTTTGACATATTGACCATGTTTTGGTGCCCTATTGCATTATTTTCCAAAAACATTCAAAATTTCTTTGATATGTTTTTTTTTGCTGGTCGGTCAAAAATTTCTTTAAAAGTTGTGTTTTATAGACATTTTTCCCTCTCGTCCATACATTGGCCTTATAGAGGGACAAGCCAAATTAAAAAAAAATAGTAGGTTTTCGCCTTATTTTGTCCTTATAGATTCTTTATAAAACTCTTCAGACCGGTGTTTTTTTACTAATTACAGAGCTTCAAAATCCAAGGAAAAATCGACGGTTAATTTTGTTTGTGAAGTGCACTACACTTAGTGCAGAATACGGTTTCTCGTCACCATCTACTCATACGGTTTTTGATACCTTATGAATCATAAGTTATGATATCCTTTCCTTGATAATACTCTCCTATTCTGATTTCTTGAGAGGCTTCTTGGATTTCTGCATTTTGATCTAGAAGCGTTCTTTAAACATCTGGTAGTCCGAAGCATCTTAAAACGAAAAAAAGGTTTAGAAAGCATTTTGGCATACATGTTATCAACGATTTTTTAATACATTAACAATGTAACATTATTCTACAGGGGTGAATCCTAAAATGACGCAATGTTACATATGTATCATATGATATGTTATTGTAATCAGTCATTATTCCAGAATAAAAATAATAGAATTAATTGTTGACTTATCAATTTATAGTTAACTAACGGCTTTTCACTTTAGGCTATATTTATGCCACAATAGAGGAACTACAATGGTTACTAATTGGTAGGTAGTCGTTGATATTGCTAAAGTGAAAAGCCGACACAATAATCTTTTTTTTTGGGAAAAACAGGGAATATAAATTTTACGTGTCAAATTTCTATAATAATTTTTTTTTATAAAACTGTCACGTCAAGGGAATTTTAAGTAAAAAATTGTTGTTCACTGATTACTATTGATTATGTTATAATAAGGGCTTTTTTAGATTTATCTAAAGCGGAATTTGATATAAGGAAGCGGCACATTTTTCTGATATTTCTGGTAATATAATATGGAGTGAAAAGTTGTAATATGACTCATATTACAACTTTTCACTCCCGAGCAGGTTTTTTCTATTTCGTGTTTTTCAACCCCTCAGAGCGGTTTTCGAAAACATAATCACAATAGCCAGTGAAAAGTAATCATATACGACCCAACCATATCAAAAAGAGATCGTATATGCAGATTCCAACTTATCTCAAACTCCGCTCTGACTAATCTAAAAAAAAGAACCAAATTGTTTTATATATAATATTGAAATTTATAATTCTTCAAAAAAAAAAATTTCCCAAAAATATTTCACCTGGAAAAAAAGCTACGTAAATATTTTCGAGTGAAATTAAATTCAGAAATTAACGACATATTTTTTGTGTAACACTTATACATAATTTTGTCAAAGGTTTAATTGCAAAAACTAATCATTTCTCTTTCAGTTGGAATATGTTAATCCCAGGGTTCTATAAATTTTTATTCAAAATCGGCAAAAGTTATAACTTTTGAACTTGGTAAAAATATGGTTATTGGCAGGTCAAACGGTGGTAGAGCAGAGAAAAATTTTTTTTTTAGAAAAAAAAATCAAATTTTTTTATGAGTCTGCAGACAGAGTGCGTTGGAAAAGTTCATTTCCATATGGCGATTCTTCTACTTTTCTGATGGACATGCTGGATTCACCGAGGCCCCAAATTCTGCCGGAAAATTTTTCTTTGTCGATAATATCCTCGAAGAATAATTCTCTCATTTTGAAAAAGGCCTAAAAATATATTAAATTAAGGTAGTTGTGAAGGAGTTTTAGAGCACCTGTAGTCTTTTATTTTTTATATATGACTAATTCCTGCTCGCAATTTTCTGCAGTTATTATGTCATAAAAATGCACAAATCCCACTGTTTATGGTTTGGAACGAATAAACAACCCAAATGACAACAAAATTTTTTCGAACAACCCTTTTGCGTTTTTCGAAGTATTTTTCTCAAAAAATTATAGGGGACGAACGATGTTGGCCGCTCCGCGATCTTTCGAAATATATGAAATTATGCACACATGTCAAAATACATATTATATTAAACGCAATGATCAACATCTGAATGCATTTTCACGAGTATGTCCAAAAATAGATTTTGGACGACAAATAGTCTAATAAATTTTTTGAGTGTAAAATATAATTAATGTAAAGCTTAAACTGATGTTATATGAATAAATTAAGAGATTTTATGCAAAAAAGATGTTGTTGCCTTTTACTGGTTCTTTGCTTTTACGAATAACAGCAATTTAACGACATAAAGTAGGGATGAATGGTCAGTATAAGTGTTTATTATATTAGCGTATTAATTAAATGTGATATAAATGATATCTATCATCTTGGGATTTTACGTATACTATCCTAGATCGTTTTTATTTATATGAATACTTATAGAGGATGAAATATCTTGAGGATTCGGGTCTTGTTTTTATAGTGTATTTTTTATAAGAATCTATTTCAGCCACCAAAACAAACTTTATAAAATTAAATCTCGAACCGTATATAATTAGGGACAGGCCATTTGGGGATTCGGTTTCCCCGAAAGTTGTCTTAATTTCCTGAGAAAAACTTTTCCTCTAAGAAGTCAGACCAAGCACCTTTTTGTTGTTTTGTATATTGTATCCCTCAATCAGGGTTTGGCCGGTAATTATTAGCCTGTTTGAATCACCGGTTTTTTCAAAGCAAAATTAGAGGATTTTCAAAACAAATTCAATTAAATATAATAAATTTGCATAATGTTCTTTTGCAACGTTTCTTGGGAAATCAATTACCACATATTGCAACCGATTCTTATCAAGATTACATACATTCTTCATAAAAATTAACAAAAAAAAAGAGCTGCTGAGATTCCGAATTTAATGGAATTCCGGTTAGAACACATTTACCGGCGAACTTGGTCGAAAACAAAAAAAAATTTGGTATAGCCACACATTTACTCGGCTACACATAACAGATAACCGTTTGTTGATCTCTGGCATGGTTTCTTTGACAAACATGAAACTGAAAGTTCGCCGGGCCACACCGTTGGCTCAGTTTAAAAAAAGCTCCTAGCGTTCCATTCTAAGGCCTGGTCCTCAGGTTTTGGATACGCCAATAATTTTCTCTACATCAGAATAATATCTGACTAAAATTTACCAGGTAATGGTGTTTGTTAAAAATTGTGGAGTCGCGGGCCTGAAAACTACCTAAACTCATATATTTTTCATTCCAGGTTTCAATTCTACGTCCTGTCTCAAAAAGTTTCAAAGGCTGCTCGGGCACAATTCATATTTTGACCTTTTTCAAACTTAAAGTCAATTTATTTTGCCGCCTAGTGGTGACTAAAACCATTTCAATGGTCATTTGCTTTGGGTTAAGATTAAGTATAAGTTGAAGTTAGACTAATGTCAGAATAGCAACGCACTTGATCAACTAAGAAAAGGGCTATTATTAAAACAAGTGTAAATAGTTTTGGGCCGCCAGACGAAGTAATTTCTGACACAATGTCATTCATTCTTGCATTTGTAAAGAAGCAATGGTACCAATTTAACAAGTCTCTTGCAATTCATAAAAAATTGAAATAAAATTAGTCTCAACGCACAGAAATTATGTAAATTTAAAAATTATTTCGAGATTAAATAAAATTTGAAATTAAAAATTAATTCTGATTAATTTGTGGAATTTTAAACACATTATTTTACTTAAATCATTGAGCTGACATTATCGATCAAACCGGGTATATATGTAGAGAAAAATGCTAAATTAATACACAATATCCATTTGACATATGTTCCAAAATAACGTTGTGTCAATTGAGCACCAACTATTTCAAAATTATCGAGGGTCTGATCGTAAGTAAGCACGCCAACTTTCTCTTTCAGGTGTTGTCCTCCGCAAGCCTACAAGAGTTGAGGACAACTTATTTTTTTCAAAATGTATTCTCTCCTGAGTTTCAAGGTACAACAATGATTCATAATTTAAATTTAACCGGACAGAAAGTGAGCAGACCGCTGATGAGTTTTGCTGGAAAAATTCTTTGATTGGCTTCAGAATCACCAAAACAGTATTTTGACCCTAATTGTTAACTAGAGCAAAATACAGTTTTTTTGGTGATTCTGAAAGCCAAACTCAAAGATTTTTCCAAAAACTCAACCAACGGCGGGTCTGCTCACGTTCTGTCCGGTTTATATTTAAACTCATGATCACGGATCTTGTTAAAAGTACCGTGTAAACATCCTCACGGGAAGTAATACAGTTGAAAAATACATTCCCGGTCACGCTTTGTAAGCACGTTCTGATTTTGGACGAGCCATCCGTCACTTTCGATTTGTTTTTTTAGCATGCAAAGATTTTTGTTTAACCATATAATCGCACAGAGGTAAAGTTGGTCCGACGATTGTACTTTTTGCGCACAATTGGCTACTTAAAAATCCCTAAAATGCGACGACTACCTCCTTAACAGTCATTGGCACAATGTTCGCCGCCTGTACGGTATAAACTGAAATAACATGCTCTTTTGAGCCATCCATTTAACGAGAGTAAAATTGAAAAAAATTAGATAAAGAAACTGAAGTTTTTAGAGAATAAAGCACTTTTTTGCACCGACCGATGTCCGTAGCTGGGTTGTCTATTTTCAGAGGGGGTCGGTGCTTTATGATCACTGTGGGCACTTTATTTTGAATTTTGCATTGTTCAGATGCCCAGTTCCCGAATTTTTCGCTAAAGAGTGTTTTTAAAAATGTACCGGTCTGCCACCATATTGAGCTTTAAACTTCGTGTATTCTTATTTTTTTTCAGATCTATGAAATTTTTTACCTTTATATACATCGCACACTTTTTTATTAAAACCCAGGCTACAACAAAACGAGGAAATTTAGGTTGACGGCGTCCAAAAATTGAAGGTAAACATAATTTTTTAACTTTTGTATTAAAATTAGGTAACCCGAGAGGAAATAATACGGTCCGACCACCGAATTCAATATTTATTGTATTTTCAATGGTTTTCATTACTAATTTCTCTTCCTACAGATCAAAAGAAAAATTTTCCAAAAATCGAAAAAAAGAATCGTAATATTTTAGCTACATTCTTTAAAAAAATATTTTCTCTTCAATGACTGATGAATGATAAATTTAAATTGAATCTTCGGTACGGCGACGGCTTTAAAAATTGGCAACGCGTTCAGTGTATATTATAAAATTGAACAAAAATAATGGCATATTTTTTTTAATGGTCTCGGAATTTTTTTCCAAAATTTGACGAATTCCGAAAAGTTAAATTTGAACTCAAAATTTTTTTAAAAAACACATCAATACGAAAATTTGTGTTACAAATAGTTTGCCCTGGATTATGAAACATTACTTCTGATGGTATACCTTCGATGAAGAATATATATCGAAAAACTTATCCCTATTGCGCCATTCTCAGCACGCGTCATCACGTGAAACCACAAACTCTAAATCAGCCGTCACGCGTCCCATATATATGATCTCTATATTTTGAGAAGAGGGTGTGGTAGAGGCTAGCCGCTTAGCAGTGTTAGTAAAGCTAGCGAATGTGAATACATAAAGATTACAGTAACCTGATCTATTGATAGTGGTATTTTTAATAATATCTAAGAATTAATATATCTTAGATAAAACTCTAGATGCTCTTATCTATCGAGAGTAGATAATGACGATTTTCCTGACTCCAAAATTATGTTGAAAACTTGACGATTGTCTAAAAAGACTAAACTTATATGACTATTTTGGAAAATTTTAAGTTATTTTTGTAATAATAGGATAGTAGTAGACATATCATTATCATGCACATTTTTGCGTATTTTAATAAACAAAACTTATTATGTCTTCAGCATATCTATAAAACCAATTGATTATGACGCAAATATATTTATAGAATGGAAGCAGAGATAGCTTTATGAATTCAGATATACAAATATTTACATGATATTCTTATGAGAGTGAACAAAAAAAATATATAACTTTTCGATTCTGCACAGTTCAATGTGGGTTATTGCCACATTGCGGGTCCTCTGCAAAATGGTTAATCATCCATGTTGTACTGTCAACTTTACCTTAGAATACGTAAACTTGCTGTTAAGAGAACT
The DNA here is from genome assembly GCA_004367855.1 of Oikopleura vanhoeffeni. Lineage (NCBI taxonomy): Eukaryota > Metazoa > Chordata > Appendicularia > Copelata > Oikopleuridae > Oikopleura > Oikopleura vanhoeffeni. Next base: position 179,846 of record SCLH01000573.1, on the reverse strand, counting down.
TTTAGAGAAGTAGAAGCCCATGTTGTGCTAGATCTCCTCTTAACACAAAAATTAATTGCAGAATAATTTTTGGCCGACCCTGGTGACCACATGCAGCGAATTCTAGAACACCTCATAATTTAATAATCTTTCTTCTCCTAGATGCTCGTCATATCGATTTTCACGCTCAAAACTCGTTTGGTATTGCAACCAGGGAACACCTTATGGTTTGATATGATGGTGGATTTTTTAAATTTCCAAACTAGTTTTTTTCTAGAACTGCGAAAAACATGGAGAAATTGTTTTGTTATTATGATGGTGCAGAATTTTAAAAATTTTTGTTGACTTCTAGAAAATCACATTTTAGTACGGAATGAAACTTGCAAAATGAAAGCTCCTGTCGTGATTAAAGTCGAAAGTACCTACAAATTAAAGCTTGAGTTTCACTGATCAAAAAAATCTGCTTACAGCTTTTCGATATCCTTTTGAGTTTTTCCTGGTCGAAAAGTGGGTTTCAAATGTTTTTCCAAAATAAATTACTCAGCAAAAAATTCTGAAAAACTATGCAGAATTTCGACTTTTTTTTTGGATTTTTCTTTTTCATTAATAATGTTTTAGCCCTTTTCTGTGAGTGCTTCGCCCTAGCATTTCGTGCATTTTTACAGCCCAAAAGGTACCCAAACAGAGTGCGACCGCTACCCCTTAAAGGGAGTGGTGTCCGCAGATTTTGACAGTTTACGAAGCTATTTTTTGGACAAACTAGCAGACTGATATCCTCACAAAACTTTCTGCATCTTGAAGAACAACTCTTTCACGGTGATTCTTTAATTTAAAACAGTTATCCTGCTCCAATCCCACCTCACGCCTACACCCTTCTATCGCCCTTTTAAAAAGCCTTCCAAAAACAGACCACCTGCAGAATGAATTTTTTCTCCCTTCCAAATTTTTTCACCATTTTCATTATTTTTTTTGGTGTCAGGTTTCTCGGACAAAAAAACCTCCACACATAATGCTTTTGCTCCTTTACTACGGCAATTATTGCCTTTTCCCGCGGCCAAAAAACGAAAACAAAAATTAATTGATTTTATTTATGATTTCAAAATTGCAAACGTCGCGAATAATTTTGTTTTCTTTTTACCCGCTATCGAGTTAAAAATGCCACCACCAAAAATTCTTAAAGTGTTTGTATTACGGAAAAATAATTACATGTGTGAGAAGGAGCCATGTGATTTCGTTTCTTTGGTTCTAATTTTGGTCACAACCATTAAGGCTAAATGAAAAGTTTGATCATGGCCCCAAGAGCACGCCCGGGACTCAAATTTTCAACCAAAACTTCCTCGTAGGATTGTAAACAAGTCTTGTGCTTTCCAGATACAGTATGAGCTGAAACTGTATCTTCTAAACTGGGGAGGGATACCTTTAGCTGGAGCCTCCAAAAACATGATACCGCGATGTTGCGAAACAATTTGGCTTAAAAATTAAAAGTTTGAACATCGGCTCCTAAGAGACGCCGAAGCAAAACTTTCAAAGAAAACAGTCCTCTAATATGCATGGTACACACAAAGTACTTGGCATTTTAGAATCTAGTATGAAGTTCGAACAACTGATAATCTCTAAAACTGGTGGAGGAGATACCTTTTGCCCTGAGCCTACCGACAAACTGACCATCATTTTCATAAGAGTTTCAATGTTGGTTTTTCGCAATTTTGTCCGCTGAAAGGCAAAATTTAAAACAAAAGCGCTTTGCTATTATTTCTTAAGCTTCTCGCAGGCACTTATCGACAAAAGAAACATAATAATAAATGGTGAAATTGAAGGGAGAAAAACGAACTGCGTGTGGTTTTTTTCAAGAAGCTCTTACTTAAAGCGTAGGTGTCGGGTAGGTGGGATTTGTATTCAGATCCATGTTAATGTCAGATATTACCGAAAAACTGATGCGAAGTAAGTTGGTTCTGTTTGTTAACAATTGTTTTTGTAAATATTTACACTATTTTGTCTAGTGTTGGTGCCGGAGAAAAATGACCACTACGGTAAAGGGCTCAAAAATGTTGAGACCACCAATCACTGCGCCTTAAGGGAGTAACCTGACGCCTTTAGGTGATCTGTCAAACCGTTTGTGTAAGCATGGGACTAACAGCTCCATATCGAGTATTACATATATTTATAGGGAAACCATCAGGAGATAATCTTGTTCTAAGATTTTATCAAAAAAGTACCCAAGAATTTTTTTTATGTATGATAGTCATCTCTGAGAAACTTATCAAGCGTCGTATTTTGAATCGCATTTATTAATAATCAATTGTAATTGGCCGCCAGGTGATTCACAGATTTTTTTTATTGTTGGGGGATACAAAATGAATATCGGTTAAAAATCAAAGGAGAATATCCGAAGCGAAAAGTTTGCTGAAATACGTCAATATACTAATTTGTTCCGCGCGTAAGATTTCGTTGGAATAAGGTTGCTCTCCATATTAATTGTTGCTGTATTTGGTTTATCACGGCCATATAACTTTTTTCGACTGGACCATCTGAATGGCAAAATAATTGTACCATGAAAAATGGAGCCTCCATTATTTTATTAATCGAACATAATCGGAGCATACACCGAGCAATTTTCGATATGTGTGTTTCTCAAAGATTGATTGATGACCGAGAGGTGTCTTGAGAGAAGTTATAGGTGTACTAGGATCAAAATTCGGACTGAAATAATGTTATTTTCTTAGTGTATTTGCAAAAATTTTATCTTAGAATTATGTAGAAATAAAAAATAGAAACAACTAGCATGCAAAATGAAAAATGTCAGCCGTGCGGGTAACAAACTTAAGAGATTTCTGGCCTGATAGCAAGCCCACGTCGAAAGAATTTATTGAAGAAAGATCTTTCCGAAATTTGTAGTTTCTTGTAAGAGCCATAAAATCAGTCTTTAATCTGGCTAAATAGGCAACTTTCTGGATTGATCTAATTATGGTGGTTTCTTCAAAATAATTCATCTTATTCTCTTTTGAATTTTATTACAAAAGGGTTGAGAATTTTTTTGGGTAACCCACCCGTTAAAATTCTCCGATATGCAACCAAACATTATGAAGAATTATGGGAGGAGGGTGTATAAATTTTGCGATAATAAATGTCGCCTGCGATTATCATGTTTAAACTGGTTGATGAAATCTTTACACTTGGCTGCAAACTCGATACGTGGCACATTCAGGTGTGCAGCATCGCTAGGGGCTTAGGTTGCTAGTCGAGGCATTCTACGTTCTTGGTCCTTCACCGTGCGCTTTACGCTAAGTAGTGAGAATATCGAAGATTTATGATTGGGCGGTGTGTAAGTCAGCGTTATGCGGGTGTAGTAGGCGCGATCCATTTCTAATGCTCTTTTTAGAGGCTCTATCAAGAATATTTGAACGCATAAGTTTTCAATATTAATTCTTCTAAAAATGATTTTTTTTTTCTCAACTTATTTCACAACACGTTTCCATTCCTTTACACATTTGAAAAAAAGTTGATATTTACAGAGCAAGTATTTGATTGTTATCTATTGGCAAACTTTAAGCTACGGGACCTTTTAGCGAGTACACAATCCGAAAATGGCTGAAGTTAGTCGGATGAATCGCGTCTTTACATAATTATCAGTGTCCCGGGTCAGGTTAGGAAAATGATTACCAGTAAAACTTAGTTTATTTTTAATTATTTTTCACATATATCTTTGTAGCGACTAGAATTTCGCGGTATAGTATCTAACTTCGGGGAACCAGTTAGATTATTACCACTTCAAAAATATATTTGGTCGGAGAATTGGCCTTCAAAAAATTCCTACTGAAATGCAATATCTCTCCAACATAAGGAAACCGCTCATCCCACGATACAACATTTTAAGAAATTTTTTTAGCTCTGAAAATACTATTTGGTGCCTTGAAAGTTACCAATTATAGGAATCATTTGAACACAAAAACTTGCAACATTGGAATGACAGATTTTATTAGCTACTATAAATAAATTTGTCTTTTCAGTGCCGCATATTGCTAAAAACCATATTCGCAAAATGTCAGAGGGATTAAATTTTAAAGCTCAAAGATTTTACTTTTTTCAAGAGATTTAAAGGGTTCTGGTAATAAGTTAATTGCTTGCCAAGTCACTTCTCTATTTGACCAATTGAACCAATTCGAACTCCGAAGTTAGATTTTGTTTAAAGAAAAATCTGTTTGGGGCATTAGGCAATCACGATTGAACCCTATTATGTATTATGCTCTTATTCTATATATCGCCCCGCCGTAATCTACTTGATTTCAGATTCTTTTTTATCCGAATAATGACTATTAACTTAAAAGAAAACTTATAATTCGTACTTTTTATTAATTTAATTCCAAACTTGGAACTCTCCGTAAAATTGAGCAGGAATATGTTTAACTTTTTTATCTTGCATATTGAAAGAAATAAGCCTTTCTTATTATTTATTATGATATAACACTTGACTTATAACAGGTAGCGCGGTGCGCGCTCTTTGTTGGTCAATTAAAATCAATGCACTTGACACAAATCTTACTAAGTTTGTAAGCATTTGCTTAATATTTGTCGCTTTATCAAATCATTTTTAAATGATCTTAATATATATATAGAGAGATTTTGCACTGGTTTACGAAGTTTTTTTGTTTTTTTTTTTTCATTTTACGAATCACTGAATCGTGAACTATTACTCTTCAACTATAGTTGGTCCCGATTGTTATGTTTTGGCCCCTTTAGTGGTTTTATTCTTCATGCTTTTTTCGAAAGTTTCAAGCTAATTCGTTATTTCTATTTCACTTGTCTCCTACTCGACCGTTTTTTGAACTGCGCCAGATCAAATCTCGATCATGGGATTAGACCTAATTTCAGAATGCATTCACACTGTAGCGTTTATACTTTTGGAAGGGTTAATTAGAGCAAATATGTCATCATCACAATCAAAATATTTAGTTTGGCGGGTCGAAAATTCATAATACGATTAGTTCCCCGTCGAGGAATATAGAATTTTATTTTTGGTAACATATCTTTTGGTGGTTTTTACTAAAAGGATTTTCGTAGAAATTTTGGCGTAAATTCAGGTTAACACTATTGTTCTATTTGTAAATTTGTACGAAAAACATAATACTCGGGAAATTCATGGGTAGGAATTAATGAACCATTCTCTATATCCGAAGAATTTTTTTTTCACGATTGGAAATTTTTATGAAACCAAAAATTAAAATAAGAATTCTGTAATCAGGAATATAAAATAAGTTCGTTCAAATATTTGAAAATTGATATAATTCATTTTATTCCGAAAGATTAAATAAGAAGGTCTGTGATTGTCACTTCCAAATAAGAGAAGCCAAGCCAAAAAAGAAAATGATTCAACGTGGTCTTAGTAAACTAAGGTTGGTACTGGATCTTTTGATTTTATTGATTAGACAGTATATCAGCCATATTTTTTGTAGATATTTTTGGTCTGCATTATTTAGCTGGATCGCAGACTTGGATTTTTGCTCAGGACCGATATGATATGTTTTTATTTCTAGTCGACGAATCAACGTAGACATATCATATTTCTTGAACAAAAAAATTTTTGAGCATCAGATATAAAATAAGCTTATACGAATTGTTTTCCACTTGTTTAATATTGACTTTACTTTTTGGTCAGTTTGAAAATTAGTATGTATGTTTTGTGGGATATTTCAAATTTGAATATACACAAAAGGTGGTAACATTTTGATACCTGTCTTCCTCTTCTTCTATACTGTTCTGCACTTCCATCTAGTTCACGACTTCGAATTTTAAAAATGTAGCGTGTTTATACTTAAGTCTGTAATCCTCTAATTATCCTTTATAGAATGCTCAATCAGTGGGAATAATAAATTGAAATATCCTTTCCAGTTTCCCGTGGATCAGCGCCTCAAACTCAAGCGCCTTCACAAAGATAAGTGAGCACTTTTAGGTGGTGAGGCTGACGAGTGGGTCCATCGAGGGGGGATCGTTCTGGGTGTGAGGAAGGTGAGCTTTTATATCTNAGTTTTTGCTCTCTAGCGACCTTTCAGTACATTATTGACCCATAGTTGCTAATACGTTCATCAGAAAGTCGACCCTTCCGATTCTTGGGGGTACTTACAAGACTATACGATGAACTTGAGATTGACCTTGAACTTTGACCGGTCATTAGAGGTCAAATATTGGTCGCCGACCCTTAATCAAAAAAAGGGTAACCAAAATACGCTTAATTTCCACTGGCCAAAAAAATCAGCCTTCTAGCACTTCATACGGCTTCGCTAGAACTGGATCACATACTACCTGTAAAATCACGAAAAATTGACCGAATCGATTTTTTTTGAAAATTTTTCATAAACAAAAAAAAAATTATTTTTGAAATTCCTTATTTCAAATCGTCACAAAAAAAAACGAACATTTTCGAAATCTAAACCTATTTTTTTCGTTTTGAAAATTCAAAATTGTTAAAATTTTCCTGTTTAAATAAAACACAAAATATTATCGGTGAATCTTATCTGTCATTTTTGGTCTTAAATCACACAGTAAACATTTTTTTATGTTCGAAATTTAAAAAGAAATATTTTTGTAATTTGATCCGTAAAAAAAATATCCAAACAAATCACTGATTACCGATCATTTTTGGTGTCAAATTTCCGGAATTTTTTTTGTAATTTTAAATTTTCCTGTTGTTATATCTATCCCAAACCTTGCTGGTCTATATTAACCAGTTTTATATTTGTTTTGCTCGAGCATCTCTCATTTTCATGAAAGAGATGTTTTTAGATTTGGGGCTGATTGATAATTGCTAATTTTAGAACTTGATTTATGTTTCAGTTAAGCCTACGCATCTGTCATATCCAATACTTGACCTAGCAAATATCAACCAGGAAAGTCCCAAATCAAAAAATGAAGTTTTCGAGATGCGTTGGCAAAACATAAAAAAGGGTTAATCATATCAAATCTGTTAGAATTAATTTTTTTTCACATACATGTGTATTTTAATTTTTTGGAAAATTCCGACCATAATTTAGTAAAACACCAAAAAAATATCATGAACCGTCAATTTGAACTCAAACGAGTCGCTGATTGTTTAATCGATCTTTATGCATCATCAGCTTGTCTTGCCAGAGCTACTGCTGCAGTCACCGAAAATAAAGAAGGAAAAGAAATGGAAATTGATCTTTGTAAATTATATGTAAACGAGGCTAACGCAAGAATTACAAACAGTATCAAAGAAGCTAAAACGTGAGTTTTTATATTTGAGTGTCAAACATTTCCAAATAATCTGATGAATTTATTAAAAAGTTTTAGGTATCTTTATTTAGAACTCCACTTTGAAGGTTGTTCGGTTTTCTCGAAATCGAATTTGTTAATTTTTGCTGGTCAATTTCCGGTATTACCGGACATCCAGTGAAAAATAAAAATATTTTGTTAGTTTAGTTTTTCCTCAAGGATTCATTTTGGATGAAATATCTTCAAAAAAAAGTTACCTAAATATTTTTTTTAAATATTTTGTACATGATGTTTTGTATATAAATTTTATATTTATACTTAAG
>SCLH01000573.1:140993-154404 GCA_004367855.1 Oikopleura vanhoeffeni | reverse complement strand
ATATGAAAATGTCAAATTAACCCTAAATTCGTGTTATTTATGCACTTGGTTCTGAGAATCGGCAAAAATGAGAGAATTTTTAATTTTCTTCTTCAAATGTGATGACTTTTTATTAACTTTTTTAACAAATTGTTTTTATAGGACTGTAGAGAATTCTTTGGATAATATCATTATCATTGAAAAAATATATGTTGATAATGAATGTTCGGTTATAATGCTCAATTCAAGCGCTGCGCCATCGATGGCGCAAAGACACTACGGGTCCAGAGATTGTCGGCCACTACGGGAGTTAAGAGTTGTACTACGTATTTGGAAAAAAAAATAATTATTTCTGAAGCCAGGTTTCTCAGAAACTTCACTCGAAAATGTGTAAAAAAGAGTCCAATTATCGTCGCCCACATCCTTAAATGAAAAAAGCTGCAGACGTGAGGATTTGAACTCGAGTACTTGAAAACGCGAAAATCGTTTTTAATCCAAGAGTGTTGGAACAGGATATAGAAAGCGGTCGGAAAAAACGCAGTCTTATTTGGCTACCTATTTTTCTCAAAAATTCGGTACACAAATACAGAGACAAGTAAATGCTAGAATTATTGGTACTCCAGCAACCTTCAGTAACCTGCCAATTAAGGCTTTATGGCGGAAAAAATTAAGTCGTCTCACCAGCACTTTTGAGCAAGAAGTTTACAGTTTGTCACGTTTTTTCTTTTTTTTTTCCAATTTGCATAACTTGCCATTGAGAACGATCAATTTTGGCAAATACCTACGTCTTTTCCAGATTAAACCAATAAAAACGGTAGAATTCAGATTTATGCAAATTGGAAAAAAAGAAAGCAAAAACGTGACATACTGTATAATGGGATTCGTGTAGGGTGGGAAATGCGAATTGAACTTCAAATTTCTTAAGACTAGAAAATTTAAATTCAAATTTTTGTCTTTGAAAAAATTCAGAAAACTACAATTCGTATTTTGTAGAGAATAATTAAAGGAATCGAAAAACATAAAGATATCAAGAAAAAACAATTTGCTTCTAGAAAAAAAAGAATTTTTCCTTAAAGTGCGCAGAATCCTCCTTGACCCCTTAAAGTGCATACTTTTTTTGGATTTTTTGGAACTTTAAGGAGTCAGGGACTGTATTTTAGAATTCGGAAATACTTTGGCACAGTAACAGTGCTTTTTAAGAAATTGTATTCATTGCCAGAGCCTATAACAATATATATTTATATATATATATATGTCTATTGACGAGTATCTACAGAAACTATCTAGCATAAACCAACCTAAATAACAAAAAACACATTTTCGAAATTTTTGCATTTATTCTCCAGGAAAAACTATAGTAGAAAACCGTAGGAGCAAACTTTTGGCAATAACAGATTTGACACCCAACGCCATCTGCTGAAGTAAAGGGCATTTTTGTACAAGGTCCGTTACGTACCTCAAAAAATGGAAGATTACCGTTTTTTACTGGTTACTAGCAAATCGGTTAAGCAAAAAGCAAGAAAAATGATTAAGGAGGATACCTTTAAAAAACTACCTAAGTATTTTGTAGGTTATGCTATAGCAAAATATAGTACATTAGGGGGCGGTATGGAAAACCAACAAAAAATCATTTATTTTACAAACCTGTACTAAAGATAAGCCAATGACCTTGATGTATAATTTAACCTCAGAAACAGGTTCAATTCCACAAGCTGCAAACTCCACATTTACAATTTTCAAAGATCCACAAGATGAAACTGAAATAAGGATAGAGAATAGAAAAGATAAAGAGTAACTTTATTTTTTGAAAAGTTGATGAATGTTCAAAAATGGGTAAATCAAGAATAAAGCCTGTTGAACAATTTCTGATTAGTTAAAAATTAAATGATTGAAATATCAGATTAAAAAATACGAAAATAATATTGCATGTTTTCAACGATTTTTGAAGAATCCAGGATTCTGAATCCTTAAAGAAAAGTAAGATAACTTTCAAATAAGAGTCCGCAAAAACGGGAGTGTTTGTTCTAAGCCAATATCACAGATAATGAGAAACGGATTTTAGCATAACCTTGGCAAAACCAAGACGATAAAACGAAATTATAAATTTTTTTGATTGGGTCGCACATGACCGGTGATGACCGGTTTAGTACCAAAATTACCACATTCTAGAGTTCAAATCATACGATGTTTTAGAGAAGTTTATGAACGATGTTATTTTTCTCAGGAGTGCGATGCATTAATCAATTTCGACATAATATGCGACTATCAAAACTTTTTCGGTAATTAAAGAAATAACGCTCTGTGATTGGTTCTAAGGGAAAACTCTTCGAAAATACTCTGATATAATTGGACTGTTTAAAAAAAATAATCGAAATTAATTTACTAGGTCAAAAACAATTTTGGGGATTCTTATTTGAAAGTTACTTTAAGCTAAAATTTTCATCCTCTTTAGATTTATTCACAATGTTATCCTGGACAAGCTTGTATTTGGAACGTATAACTATTCTATTGATAACCTGAAATATTTCCAGTTCAATGCATTAGATTGCACTGCCGAAAAATCAAATAATTTCATCATCTATGGCGATATGGGCTTAAATAATTCTGAATGCCTTGGCGCAGTCGAAAAAAGGTATGCAAAAGTTTTACCATGTCGTAGATTTATATAAATTATTCCGATTAGCTAAGCATATTTTGAGTCAGTGTAACGATTTGGGTACAGATCGCATCAAAATTCTACATGCAGTACACCGAGGAAAAGTCACTCAGGGTCATAACGATGACGTCAGAAAAGATTATCTTACTATTAGTGACCAATCAAATCACACAATTCCCAAAATAAGTTGACAATCGTGTGATTTGATCGGTGACTATTCTTTTCCGACGTCATAGTTATAACGCTGAATAACTATCCACACCGAAGTATAAATTATTCTGTATAATCTTCGATATGGCGAGACAAACAGAACACTTTTTTGAACGGTATTTGAAAATAGTCATTGAAATTGAGCACCATAAATGTTCAGTTGAAATGGGAACAAAGGGAATTATTTTTGGTTAACTTACAATTTTATTTTTTGTCAAGTTTTCTAAAATAAAGAAAAAAATGTTTAGGTTAAATGCTGAAGCAGTTGATTTAATTTTGCATGTTGGTGACATTGCTTATAATATGTATGAAGACAATGGCAAAGTCACAGATCAATGGATGAATTTGGTTGAGCCCTACGCTGCATCATATCCATACATGACTATTCCTGGAAATCATGAAAATTATTTCAATTTTACCCATTACACTAGCAGATACAGTACCGTATCAAACACTAATCCATTTTATTATAGGTAACCATGAGTTTTTTGGAAAAGTTAACGCAAACGGTTGCAACGAGTTAAGGGGGTATGCGACTCTGATTTTTCTGCCGTTATTGTATTATACAAATGCCTTAAATCGATTGCTAATGTTTTTAAATTGCAAAACAAGCCAAATGAACAAAAAAAATTTTCAAAATTTTCGAACTTTTTTTCGCTTTTTCAAGTTTTTCTTCTAATTATTACTGTAGCTTCAAACATATTCGCTTATTTGACGCGTTTAGGTTAAAAATTTCGAAATGCCATAAGAAAATTTTTTCATCAGTAAATTGTCAGCTTGATTTAAGTGGTATTTTCAATCTCACCACGTCACAAAACTTTTTCGGAAATTAACAAAAAAAAAACATATTTTGGATTATAATCAACAAACTCAGATGAGCTTGTGCTTTAATCTTATAAATGCTTTAAAAAATACGCAGTGAAAATTTGCGCCATTTTGAAAATTTATTCTCGGAGGAGATAGATTTTAAAGTCTGAGAATGCCAAAAAACGGTCGATTTATTTGCCGTTCCTAGAATTGGTCAGACTTCGGATCAAAGAAACTTGTGTCAATTTCGCATGCTATCGTTACGTTTTCTCTGAAAATTTGAGCTAACTTGGATATATCGTCTCGGAGGAGATAGATTTTTAAGTACGTCTCCTTGTAACGATACCGTAACTATCAGTGTCATTATCGAAAACTATTTTTGATGTACTGAGTCGCAAGATCAAGGATAGATCTACAAATTAATTTTTTCGGTTTTTCTCATGAGCTCTTGGTTTTCAATATAATTTACCGAGAATATGTCAAATCAGAGTCACATACCCCCTTAAGAGGGTAGCGGTCGCATAATGGTACTTTCGCACTCCACTTTACCAGAATACTAAACAGCTTCGAAACTTTTGAGAATAGCCATTTGGTAGATCTATCCTCAATCTACAACAATAATTTATCAGAATAATTTTTGGCTGACCCTGGTGACCACCATGCAGCGAGTTCTAGAACAACCTAATCAAATTTCAAATCCCTAAGGCTTTTAGAGCTCGCATATCATTCTACTCAAACTTTGCATGAACCACAGAAACAATAATGCTCGTTTTTTGGCGGAAACACATTTTATAGTTTTGGACTATTTTTATTCTAGAACTGCCAAAAACCGCCTAATTTCAAGATTTTCGCTCTTCAAAAGCCTATGGATCCGAGGTTAAATTTCAGAATGCAGTATAAATTTGACAAAAGACGGAGAAATATGTTTTAGGTTTTTTGGCGGAATTAGAATTTTGAAAGTTTTTGCTCAATTCTAGAAAATCGCATTTTAGTAAACCTGAAGTGAAAACTCGGAAAATAAAAGTCGGCGGATTAAGTCGAAAGTACCATCAAATTCAAGCTTGGGTGACTCTGAGAAGAAAATTTGCTTACAGGTTTTTGATATTTTGAGGTGTTCTGGTCGAAAATTGGGTTTCAATGTTTTCCAAAAAAAAATTCTCAGAAAATTTTTTCAAAAAATGAAAATTTCGAACTTTTTTTTGGATTTTTTTTCAATAAGTTTATGCTTTCTGAGTGTTCCCTAGCAATGTCGTGCTATTTTTACACCCCAAAGTACCCTAAAAAGAGTGCAACCGCTACCCCCTTAAGGGGGTATAAGTAGGGTGTGCAGCGGAAACCGTACATACTAAACTAAAATCTGTGATGAAAATTATTTTGCGATCCGGGGATTATCGCCAGCGAAAAAACGATTCCGAGCGAAAACACATTTTTTTCGGCCCTCTAGTGGTCAGAAATAAGTTCTCAAAGCATTCTCAGCATTAACTCGAATTTTAGCTCAAAAAAAATTAGAAAAATAAAATATTGGAAAAACTAGAAAAAATTTGGGCAAAAAATGCGTAGTAGAAAATTCCCACGAGGAATATTCTAAATTTGCTCTGAAAAATCTTAGCCTTTATTAGGTCGAATTTTTATCTAAAATGTGTAAAGGACGTCAAGGATATTCAGATTAGCCAGTTCGTGAAACTAGCCTTCAGCTTGCGTAGGCAATGTATCAAAACTTTGTATGCATACACTTCTGGACACATAAACGACACAAGAAGACATAAACCAAAACGGAAAAACTATCTCCTAGTTTTCATGTTCAGATAAACTGGAAATTTGAAATGGCATATTTCTTTTGAATATGCAATAAACCACTCATTTTTTGAACATTTTTCGGAAAATTTTCTTCCTAGGTTAAATTTTGGAATCCGCCGAAATTGCGGCAAAAGTTAGCACAGAACAAATAGAAACTTCTGTGAAGGCCACGTGAAAAAATTTCCGAAAAAAAATGTGCTTCGATTTTTTCAAAAGCAAGCTCAAAAGAAACCCACAAAAACAGTGATCAGAAACTTGGATTACGTCACGGTGATACTGTGAAGTTTTTGTGGTCAAATTCAAACAAATCGTTATTTTTTAAGTTAATTAAAAAAAAAAACGAAAAATTGGGAAATTTTTTTTGATGATTTTATTGGAAGTGCTCTTTTTCACCAAATTTTGAAAATATTTTTGAGAAAAAAAAATTAAGATTGAATTTATACCTGTTTTGGCAGTATTAAGAGTTACATATCATATGTAACATATGTTTATTTCAGAATTAAACGACTTATTGGCCAATAATTATCAATTTTTAGTTATGACTATGGATTTGTTCACATATTACATTTTACAACAGAAATTTATTTCTATCCCCAGTGGTTCCAAGAAGAGCATATTGAGCGTCAATATAATTTCATTAAAAATGATCTTGAAGAAGCAAATAAAAATAGAAAAAATGTTCCATGGATTATAACTACAGGGCACAGGTAGGTCACAAAATATTTTACAGATAAAAATCAAAATTCCAAGCAATTATAGAAATGATTCGGTTTGCCCTTTTCGTAGATTTTTTCAAAACGTTCTACTGAATCAAATACAGTGATGTCCGTCTATAGGGACAATATGAACAAAATATGGCGAGAACCTACACTTTCATTCTGGCATGTCTCTCTATAAGGACAAAATATGGACGAGAATATGCCATTTTTTGAAAATTTTAAGGTAACGAGCAAAAAAAGATCATCTTAATTCAGTTAAAAAACACCTGTTGCTAGGAAATCATCTAGGAAATCATATCGGGGGGCGATATCCCCGGCCCAATATCGCCGAATTTGCCGAAATCGCCGAAAAAAACCTACGCAATTTCATGACTTTAAGCTTAAATAATTCCAGTACCAATATCGCCGAATGTGACAATACTGCCGAATTTTTTTGAGATTTCTATTACAAATTGCTTTCTGGGCGTCATGAATGACGTCATTTTCAAGATAGAATTTCCCAAATTGTTTTTTTTAATTTTTATTTGATTGAGGTTTGCGGAGTAATTAATTTTACACATTTTGGTGATTCACTTCATTCGAACCTATTGTAAAACACCGTATAGAATTGAAAAAATTTTCGACATATGACGTTATTTCGAACGCCTACGCGTTTTTTATTTTCTGAACAAAATATTTATTTCTGTTCCCGTATCGCCGAATGTGCCAATATCGCCGAATTTTTTTGCTAAAAAACTTTTGGCGATATTGCCCCCCCTGTATTAAACCTCTGTTTTCAAGTAATTATCCATAAAACACTAGTTTATTAAAAAATTTCGACCAAAGAGCAAAAAAATAAAGTCTTCATTATATTTTGGCAAAATAAATAGATTTTATTGATAAATTGCTTCCAAATTTTTTTCAAAGTAAAATACAGGGTGAAGGCTAATATCGCCGAAAGTTTTTTGTCAAAAAATTTCAGTGACATTGGCAAATTCGGCAATATTGGCACATTCGGCGATATAGGAACAGAAATAAATGTTTTTGTTCAAAAAATGAAAAACGCGTAGGCGTTCGAAATGACGTCATATGTCGAACAATTTTTGAATTTTATAAGGAGTTTCACAATAGATTCGCATGAAGTAAATCACCAAAATGCGTAGAATTAAATCTTCCACCGAAGGCAATCAAATAAAAGTTAAAAAAACTATATTTGGAAAAGTCAATCCTGAAAATGACGTCATTCATGACACTCAAAAGTATTGGCACATTCGGCGATATTGGCACAAGAAGTATTTCAGTTAAAAATCGTGAAATTGCGTAGGTTTTTTCGGCGATTTCGGCAAATTCGGCGATATTGGGCCGGTGATATCGTCCCCCTGTATAGTATTTAATAATTCTCGAAAAATTACACTCGGGGAAGTAAACATTCATTTTAAGGCCAATGTATTGCCAAAAGAAAGAGGCAGATCATTGCACTGATATCCATGATCCTTTGAGAACTGGGAAATTTGGACTCGAGGAACTTTTTATGAACAATTCAGTTGATATCGAATTTTGGGGTCATGTTCATCTGTACCAAAGGCGGGGAATTCATATATGTCACATATAATATGTGCTGCCTTTTCCCAACGGAACTCCAATCTCACAAACGGCTTTACTATCTCTATAGCGCGTGTTCGAATCCCACTGATGTTGTCTAAGTGATTGTTTAGTGATTGCTGAGTGATGGACTACAGTGATGATACACACCGATCAATATTAGCGGTCCAATATCAAGCATCCTTGCTATATATCATACTCAGACATATCATCTTTACTTGTCTTAAGACAACATTAGTTGGGATTCGAACACGCGCTATATAGATAGTAAACGTTTTTGAGATGAGTTCCGTTGGGAAAAGGAATATCTTAATTATCCCTACTGTGGATCTCTGTCCATCGCCTACTTGGCACGCCTGGCCAGCCATTCAGAGACAGCTATTAGAGCGGCCAGCCATTCAGAGCGCCATTCAGAACGTCACTACCTACACAACATATAGGCGTGGACAGAGATCCACAGTAGGGATAATTACAGATATAAATTATATCATATAATGCCAAACTCTACTACGATCAATGATCGTCGATCATTCAAAAAACATAATATTTTCAAAAAGTCTCTTTCTTGTTTGAATGATGTTTTTACAACGTATAAAGCAAGCGTTACGTGAAATGTGAAAGCGTCACTTTAAATGATCATTCGGGTGAAATTTTCAAAATTAATTTCGGGTGTGATTTTTTCTACTTTTAACAAGTCGTGGAAGGGGGGTTAAACCCCGGGATTTTCTTTCTGGATAAAATATTTATTAAAAAAATTTTTGAACAGAATTTTATGAATACAAATATTATCAATGCCTAATTTTGGCAGTCAAAACCGAAAGTCATCATTTTTTGAGAGATCTTGTGCATTGAACAAATTATAAATGATATCTATTACGGTACTTGCTGGGGCTTTTATGCCACTTTTTAAGCCAACATTATTATATAATTCGGCGTTTGAAAACGACTCATCCGATTGAGTTCTTAGATAGCTCAAACTGAGCATAAATATTTATAATCAGACCATTGTTTCCAATTTTTTTAACAAAAACTGATAATTAAGCAATTTCAATAATCTAAGAAAAAAATAAGAAAAATTGTCCTATTTGGACCATTTTTATCTTATTTTATTATTCACTAGATATTTGTGCTCAGTTTTAGCTATCTATAAACCAAATCAGATGAGTCGTTTTCAAAAGCCGAACTATATAAATTTTTGGCTTAAAAAGTGGCATAAAAGCCTCAGCAAGTACCGTAATAGACATACTGTATATCCTCATTCAACCGATATTGACTCAAATTCTCGCACCTTCGCATACTATTACTATATTAGTAATATAATATTAGCGAAGTGAGATTTTGAGTCAGTTTCGGTAAGATTAGGATATGTATTATGTTAAATAGTTACTTTCTATTAACCAGAACGATTCGTACTACTGATTTGGTATTTGTCTATCAAGAAATTTGGCATAAAAAATGAAAAAATATTATGATTGAAAATTTCCTGAAGATCATTTCCGATGTTTAATTTGACTTTTGAAAAGCAAGATGACCCAAAAGTTTATAAAGATCCAAAATACCCAGTGCATGTAGTCACAGGCGCTGCAGGTAACCGAGAATTAATCAACACAGATGAAAATCCAATGCCTGAATGGACAGCAGTGAGAGTTGAAGATTATTCATATAGGTAAAAATTGCATGCATAAATTGATCACCAAATTATAAGGCAGCTTATTTTTGAGAAATTTCTTGCTATGACTTCTGACTAGGGTGACTACAGACTTTCCAAAAAGGCATTTATAACAATTTCAATGAAATTATTTCATGGAAGATTTGTGATTGATTATTTTAAATTTCACTAAATTATGTACGGACAAACTTTTGAAAATATATATTTTGTTGCAATTGAAATCCTAACTGGTTTAAAGGTTTCCTTGGGTTACATGTAAGAGATTTGCAAAACATTTTATTTATTATTTTTCAGTGTTGGTACGTTTTTTTCCCGTAAAATGACAAATATGCCTGAGATTGTGACGGGTCGAAAATTTCGAACATTCAGTACAAATCTTTGTTTGAAAAAATGTCAGTAATTGCTTAAAAATTAAAATACTTTTTGAAGTTATCTGCAATTATGAAGGAAATTTTTTCAAGAAAAAAACTGTCAAAATTTTACCTAATTTAAAAAAAAACATAATTTTCTAAATGTTGCCGTGTCTATCATTATTTAGATCGAATTCTGTTATAAATACCGCACTGAATTTTTCATAAAACTTACTTTTCAGTACTTTGTTTGCTACAACTAATGAGCTCAATCTTAAACAATGGAATCATGCTGTTGATGAACCAAAAATCGTAGATGAATTCACAATTAAGAAAAATCAAGACGACAAAGTAGAAAAATCTTTCTTTCAAAAAATAAAAAGTGCTGCAGTATTCTATTTCAGATATTTATATTGACTGCTATAAAAAAATCTATTCAGAATTTTGTCTATAAAAGTAAGGTTGGTTTCAGTTTATGTAAGGTTCAGATCAGGGGTCGGCACAATAAGATCGGATCTGGTGAATCCCAATTTTTGGAGAGGACTACCGATTTGATCTTTTTTTTCGAGAAGGCAACCGATCCAATTCATGTTTTTCGGGGACTTTACCGATCCGATCCTATTTTTTCGAGAAAGCAACCGATTCGATCAATTATTTTCGGGGACTTTACCGATGCGATCCTAGTTTTTTTGGAGAGTCCACCGAGCCGAACCAATTGTTCATCATCACGATCCGATCCAAAAAAAAGTTAATAAAATATGCCGAGCCCTGGTTGAGACCTAAAATATGACTTAAACCAAAAATTAAATTATAAACTCAACCAAATTGTATTTTAATTTATTCATTCCGGTAATGTTTTTTTATATAATTTTGAAAAATCGATGAAACCTATGCTAGAATATAAAACTGAATAATCTAATTAAAGTAACCATCGCGCCTGAGCGTCATTTTTTACTCCCATTTAGGCAATCTAAATTCACATTCATTTTCACAGTGTTTGGTCAAATACACCACATACTCAAACGTCCTGACACCAAACGTCCTGACAGTTTCTCAAACACGTCCTGACAGATTTCTCAAACGTCCTGCCAAAATTTCAATTTGATATATTATTACCAAACTGCCTGACACTTTTCGATTTTGATAAAAAAATATTTTTGGAAAAACTACTAAGGTATGATTTTTAATTGATTAATTTTCATCATTTTTTCAATTCTGTCCCATGTTTCTTGAAAATATAATGAACCGATTGTCTTGTTAAGGGCTCCCGGTGCATTTTGACAGATTTGCACTTTTTCAATTTTTTTGTCTTGATGAGGAAACTTTTTGTCACTTCGAAATTTTTGAATAAAACTTTTTCGAACACAAGTTGCCACTTTTCAGCTTGCTTTGTATAATCTGAAATCTTCAGATTGATTATTTTAACTTTATAATCGTCTTTTGAAAAAACACTCAAAAAAACGCGCGTTTGTAAGTTACGTGTCTAAATAACAGTAAATTTATTTTCTATTTTTTATTTAATTAAGAGCTCTAAAATACGGTCCTGTCGACCGTTGAAAATGTATTAAGTTTAAATTCATACGATTTTTAAGTAAAAATCGAAAATTTAAATTTTTGAAAAAAGTCGAAAAAAAACGATATTTTAGCACATCGAAAGAATTTTTCATGAGTTAAATGAATAAATTAAACGGTCCAGGTTGGTGACCAATTGGGCAAGTCTCGGTGAAATATTTTTTTTTTTAATTCTTGACTAAGAGGTCTTAACTTTATTTCGCGCAAACCGTATTTTCATCAAAAAGTATGATTCAGAGTATAAACAGAGCGAAGAAACAAAACGAAATATCAGATATAAATATAGTGAAAGTACCATTCCCGATAGTTTCAGCTAAGCGATTCCAAAAAAATTAGTTTGAAAATTTTGAACAAGAAAAAAATTGAACAAAATAAGGCATTTTTTTATTATGTTGGAACTCTTTATCCAAAATTTCTCATATTTCTTCCTTCCTTCTTCTTTTGAATTTCGCCCTGATTGGCTGTAAATCGACAAAAAGTGCGCGAAAATGACAATTTTGAGAATAAAAGCGATAATTAAGAAAATTTAACATGTCACTAAAAGATTCCTTGGGTTGATTTGCTGTAAACAATATTACGCAACTATGGTCTGGATTTTGACCCAGCGGATTCTTAAAAATTATTAAAGTTTTCACATTAAAATCAATGATTTGATCTTTAGCACTGTGTGGTTGAAAATCAGACCATAGTTGTCAATATCGTTTCCAGCAATCATAACCCAAGGAATATTTTGATGACATTTAAATTTACACTTTTATTTTCAAAATTGTCTTTTCGCGCACTTTTGTCGATTTACAGCCGATCACCGGCAATTCAAAAAAAGACGACCCAATAGCCTGATGTTCATCAAACCTTGGGCTTGTTTTATTCCCGAATAAAGACGTTTCTGCAGATTCCACGAGAAAAATGCCTTGTATCAAACGTCGAAATAACAGAACCTACCCAAAACACTCTCTCTTAGGCACATTCAACCAATTGCTGACTTTACTGAGGCAAAAATAAAAAAAAAACAAGAACCGATAGTTCATTAAATCAGACAATCTTTTCCGGATTCTCGCTGAGGGATACTCGTGTTTTAAACCCGCGTTAACCACATGGATATGGTGAAGTGGTACTTAATGTCAAATGGAATGCAATGAGATCAAAGAACGATCTTTCTCATGTCATGTTTCAAAATGTCGAGTCTGTAATTTGTCTAACCCGTACGAAGGCCTCTGAATCCCCAAAAATTCACTAACACCAGTGGTGTTACACCACCCCCTTAAGTTTGAATAAAAACCAAAAAACTAATTTTCAACCAGAAAATGACCAAAAAAAAGGTGTAAGTATGACAAACGGTCCTGACATGTTTGCTCAACCGTCCTGACAGTGTCTCAAACGTCCTGACGTTTTCTAAATACGTCCTGCACGTTCTCAAACTACTGACAAAAATTGTCAAATCAAAGGTGTCAGGACGTTTGAGTATGTGGTGTATAAGGAAAGTTTGCTCCATAAGTTTGCTGAGATAAATTATGTCACAAAATATAATTTACATTTTGCCACACATGAAGGTTCGTGTGTAACATACTGTGTGTAACTGTTACATTGTAAGTTACAATGTAACAGTTACAATTTAATTGTAACATACAACTATCTGATAAAAATATTCCAGCAATATTCTTAGTACGTTTTAACATTTTTTGACGCGGTCAGAAGACTTATTTGTATTGGAGTATCTTACAAATTTTCTGATCATCAAAAAATCATCAAAAAATAAATTTTACTTATTACAAGCATTTTTAAGATTGGCCAATCAGAGCCCTTGCTTGAAATTTTGCAAATTACTTACTAAACTAATAATATCCCAAAAAAAAACTCATTCGAAGTCTATCAGATAGACTCTATCTTCCCACTTTTGAGACATTCTTGAACAGCCTTTTTCTATTCTTTAATAAGCGGGTGGCATCGATCCGGCAGATTGGTACATTTTTTCAGAGCAATAAAATGAAAGAAAAAAAAATGTGAAAAATTTATTTTTTTATTTTTATCTTCAATAAAAGTTGTCCATTTCTTGCAATACGTTTTATATTTA
>SCLH01000573.1:104188-131471 GCA_004367855.1 Oikopleura vanhoeffeni | reverse complement strand
TTGGGCTTGTTACATTCCGAAAATGACGTTGTTTTGAAATAAGGCGAAAAAGAAATAGAACTTTCAAAAAACAAATTTTGCTCGCGGTTAACTCAATTTACCGGTTGGTCAAACATGCTATGAAAAAAGTCAGAAGTAAAATGTGTTCCAGAGATTACGAACTACTATTCCTGAGATTTTTATAAGATTGTTATGAAGGAATGAAAAGTTATGAGCCTTCGAAAAAGCCTTTCCAGCATGGACAACCCCCTTAAGGGTCCTAAATTGCGATTAAAGGGCATCTGGTTACGCATGACCAGAAAGACACTACGGGAGTTAATCAATGAAAGAAGTTATCACTTATTTTATTGTAAACAGTAAAAAAATCAGTAAGTACCAATTGACACTTGTCTGAGTTCAGGGATGTTTTGAAATACTGAGTACACGGGTTAAGAAAAATAAACTTTCAGATGTGTTTTGACATTTCCAAGCGTTTGCGAAAAACATTGCATTTTCAGGTATATTTTCGATGGAAAAAGTTCAAATTATTTTCAATGACATTTTATCGTTATTAAATTAAATTAGGTATGCCGCATACTGTATGCGTTTATGAGGGATCGGCAAACTCAGTTAAAAATCCATGCTCGGGTCGTCTTGAATCGAGAAACCTGTTCGGATCGTTTCTTATAATTTGAAGTACCGCTTGCTAATAAGAAGTACCGATTCTTTGAAAACTCGGACTTTTCATTAGAAGCAACATTTCTTTATCGTCGTTTTTTTTTTAAATTTTTGTTTAAAACTTATTTTTCGTAAGATATCTATCGAAATGTTCACTGATGATAAAAGATTCCAGCCAAATTATCATTTGGAGTAACGCTATTTTATTTGAAGTAAGGCTTGCTTATTTGCAGTGACGATATACGGTATATTATACTTTGATATTTAAATAAAGAACGTAGCCATGTACTGCCTTTTGAAAGTCAATCATGCTTGTAAAAACCGATGCTGAAATATTTTATATTACTAAATTAAATGTGAATTTGTCACAAATATATCTTGAAGTATTGTCCTTTAAGGGGGTGGTCATGTCTGATTTGCAAGTTTGCAGAGCTATTTCAGGAAAATCTGAATCTTGAGCAATAATTCCAAAAATGCCAATTTGTAGATCTATCTTTAATCTTGCGAAAAAGTACATCACAAATTATTTTTGACCATTACACCAATAGGTACAGTATCGTAACAAGGTGACATTTTCAAAACTTCAGAATCTATCTCCTCCCAGACGGTATATCAAATTGAGTATTAGTATTAGTATATAAATTTGAAATCAAGAGCTTTTTTTGATCCGGCGACTGAACAATTCTAGAACGCCAAATAACCGACGATTTTTAACAATTTCAGACTTCAAAATCTATCTCCTCCGAGGATATGTTTGCAAAATGGCTCAAATTTCCATCAAGTATTCCTCAGAAAATATGCAAGAGATAATCGAGAGCTTTTTTGCAATTTCGAGCTAAAACTCGAAATATGATTTTTTGGTCATTTTCCGAAAAAAAAGTGCTTCAATTTTTTTCGAAAGTAGGCTCAAAACGTCAAGTCGATATTTTGAAGTTTTAGTTGTCAAATTTGAGCAAACGTTATTTTTTAACTTCATCTTTTAAAAAATACTTAGAAAAAAATCGAAAAAATGCGAAAATTTCGAACAAAAATTTTTTGATGATTGGGTTCTTATTACACTTAATTATCACCCCTTATTAATTTGGAGCATTTTTATGCCTCTAAGGCCTTTATTAAATCAGACATGACCGTCGATAATTCGGAGTTAAGACCCCTTAAATAGGGTCAAAATAAGTTTTTTTTATAATGCTGGAGCCAAATACAGGAATTTTCCAAAAATCTTTCTCGGGGGTCAGCTTAAGTTTTGTCCAGTTAATTTGTGCCATAAATCATTGTTTTAGCTTGTAAACTCAGGAAGGAGATACATTTTTGAAAAATAATTCCGTCAGTTTTGTAAGCTTGTTTCTGATTGGACGAGCCATCTGCCACACTCAAATGTTTTAAGGATGCAAGATTTTTGTTCAAATATATTAAAGGGAGGTCATATAATATGACTCATATTTGGTCGAACAATTTGTACTGCTTCGGCAATTGGCCATTGAAAACCCCAATTTTCACTATATTCTTGACGACAACCCCCCTTAATCAACAATTTATTATTCATACCTCAATAAAGTTTATTTTATGTTCTGAAAAGTAAAACCATGTTAATATATACATGATAGTGACAATACATGTTTTTTGGTCTGATTTCAGTGGCTTTTCTTGATACAGTATTATTAACTATGGCTTAAGGGGGTTCTGAATGTAAATTTGCTTGCACAAGTAAACTTTCTCTATTTGATAAATTGAACAAACAAAATATCGAACCCAGGTAAATAGGGGCTAAGGAATCGATTGCAACTAACTATAATGCTCTATTTTGCCCCGTAATCTATTTTTAGATCTTCTATCCGAAAAATGACTATTTTAAAAAATTTTATTAATTCGTACTTTTATTAATTATAATTGCCAAAATTGAACTCTCCGTGAAAAATTGAGCAGGAGAAATATGTTTAAAATTTTTTATATGCATAATTGAAAGAAATAAGACTTTCTTCTTATTTATTATGATAATAACACTTGACTTATCAAAGGAGTAGCGGTGCGCGCTCTTTGTTTGATCAATTAAAATTAATGCCAATTGACACAAATTCCATACTGTAGTTTGTAAGCATTTTATTCGCTTAATATTTTCGCTTTAATAAAAATCATTTTTAATGATATAAGAGAGATTTTGCACTGTTTACGAAAGTCTTTTTTTTTGTTTTTTTTTTCATTTTTACGAATCACCTGAACGTAAACTAATTATCTCTTAACTGTAGTTTGATCGACTGTTATGTTTCCGTGTTATTTTGAAAGTTTCAACTAATTCGTATATTACCTGCTCGAGTTTTTGACTGCTGGGCAAAAATTGTGCATTTTTAAAACTCGTTTTCGTAATACGATTTACGAATTTGTTACTAATGCGAAAATTTTTTTGGGTTTATAAAAATCATGAAAAGTTTTTACAGAACAATATATTTTTTTCATTTTCATGTTTGATCATTTTAATCACAAGTTACAGACTGTTGAAAAGTGGTTACAAATAACCAGCAATTACAGCAATTCACATTCAGAACCCCCTTTAACTATGACCGCAGACGAAGTTAAGAAATTTGATTTTGGTCATTTGGCGCCACCTATGCAAAATTTCAAAATTATATCAAGACTAAAATATTGTGATAGCTTGTTCGAAGTAATCCTGTAAGTTTGATAAATTTTTTATTGCTGGAACTGCCAAATGAAGGGTTAGAAAATTCGGATAAAAAATCAAATCTGGTTAACTCAAATTGGTTATTAAAATTTTGGGAAGAAAATAAAAATTATGAACCAGTAGATGATTTAAACGGTTATCAGCCAACTTTGAAAATAATTTACGTTTCTGCGTTTTTTCGGAATTTTTTTGACTGTCTACCCACTTGTTTCATAAGGCGGAAGTGCCCGATAAACCTAACGCTGTATAATATAACTTGATGACAGTGAAGGCTGTCGACTGGAAACTTCTATCTATACTTCTTAGACTTTATATACTACAGGTCTATGAAAATGAAATCTTGAATCATTTAAGTTTCCGGTCGATAGAGATGCTATCATAGCGTTTCCTAAATTCAATTTTATTATATAATGTTATCTTAACTCTCAGAAGACGGAAAGGCATGATGAAATCTCTAGAATAATTAAACTTCATGATGGATATATCCCTTATAGAGTCGACAAGTTAGGAAATTCTGTTCCAGCATGTAGTGTTCTTTCGCTTAATAAGATAGAGAAAATAAATAAATTGATACCGTACAACCATGTAGTGAAATTACTCCAAATTAGATAAGGAAGCGACTCGATACAAGCGAGAGATTTGGATGTAGGGAGTCTCTTAACTTGTGGAGTCTTCTAAAATGTGGACTCTCTAAGGTTATTCTTTATTTAAATGAGCCACCCTCACTCATGGCGATAACGGGAAACCATCGGCGGTATCGAGAAACGGTTTTTTGCATCAGTTTGTCAACTAAAAAAAAATCTATGGTCCGTACTATGGACTCCATAGACTATAGAAAAAAAATTTCATGAATTTTCCTCAACTGGTTAACCAAAAACTCCGGACTTAAAACTTAGCTTGGAAATGAGTTATTTTTTTGACCAATAAAATTCGAGAATTTTTGGCAACACCCCTTCAAGTATCAATCATAAAGTCGCATTCAAGGGGGTTTTGCCAAGGTGACGTCAGCAAAAAGCACAGACATAAAATCACAAGATTGTCAACTCATTTGAAAAATCGTGTGATTTGATTGGTCACTAGTCACAGTTATCACGTGTGAGTGAAAAAGCAGGCCGAAGTATAATCTTCGATATAGGCTCTACTTTGGACGTTGTTGACAGAAAGCTAAAGGTAGTTGGAGTTTAATTTGTTACTGCATTACTTATGCAGCATAACGCATTTGAAATGTTATACTTTTGCATCCAACATTTTAAATTCTAGAATTTTTATTTTAAGTTCTAGAAAATATGGTGAGAAAAGCAAAGTACAGCATATCCTTTTCCCGATCTAAGTGGATCTTGAATATGCTTGCTATCTATATAGCGCGTGTTCGAAGCCCATTAATGTTGTCTTAGTGATTGTCTTGGGTATGATAATAGACAAGGGTGCTTGATATTGGGACCGCCAAAATTGATCGGTGCGTAATCACTAAGGCAATCAATAACACAATCACTAGACAACATCAGTGGGATTCGAACACGCGCTATAAAGATAGCAAGCATTTTCAACTTACGTTGGGAAAAGGATATATCCCTTTATTGCCCTCTCCGCAAGATTTGGGCCTTTTCAAAACACGGGGGGGGGGAACGACGCGTCATTTGAAAACGAGACATCCGATTTAGTTCTTAGATAGCTCGCGCGTCATCAGAAAAGTATCGAATAAATACAGAAGTTTCGAAAACAATAACGATCAACAATAAAAAAATCCGGGACTCCGTACCCACTCTCTAAAACTGCTTCTAACGAAGCTGTAAATACAGAATATTCTAGAACAATTGAAGATGAATATCCTTTGATGACAATAAATTAACGCCATAAAAATTCAGAATACAGACTATACAGAATGAAGACTATTTCAAATATTCTGGAAAAATTGAAGATGATTATAAATTATTCTTATAAATCTGTGAAGCTAGTAGATATATTTTATTTTCATATAATTAACCGTGGAATGATAGCTATTAATCACTACATTATGTAATTTACATAATGAAATAAATAGAATAAAATGAGACGGAAATGGTGAACATAATGTATTTAAATATCGATGAAAACAGAAAAACAGGGTTTTTTATCCAGATTGAAATAAATTAAATAAAAATTGATTACTGAAACTATCTAAATAAGATTTTATTAAATAAAATTATCGCCCAGACAATTCTAAGTTTTGCGAACATTTAACTTTGAAGGACGAAATGGCTAAATGCAGCCATATGAACTTTTTTTACTAAATATGACTCATATTATATGAGTCAAATAAAGTGTCTAGGAAAAAACAGCTTACTACGATTCGAAGAGTTTCAGCGTGCTAATGAGTCATTTTCGAAGTCATTCCATAATCTCGAAAGCCTTAGAATTTAATTATCTGTCGTTTGACACTTGTCTCGGGAGAATCAGTTAATATTTATCAGATGGAACTTTGTTGATAATTAAAGGTGTTCGTGTTTTCTTCGACAATCTATGTGACTCATTCAGTAAAATCATTATGTGTCTGTTTTTATTAGAAAATCGAAGAAAAAACTGGTTTATTTTTATAAAGCACTCAAACCCGACGAATTTGAGGGGGGGGGGTTTATGATACTTTTGATAGTACTTATTTTCTGCACAAAAAAATAAATCATCAAAAAAAGCCTTTGAGCGGTCAGGAAAAAAATTCTAGATTTTTTCATTACACTATGCTCTCCAAATGATCCGTGACGTATTTTAGGATAAGTTGGTAAAAGTAGTACTTTTTTTTTTCAAAAATTGCTTAAATCATTTTTGAGAAAAAGTGAAGTGGTGCTTAGAAGTTTTTAAGACTTTTTTTTCATTACCCAGTCAAAGCAATCACGTGACCTTCAAATTAGGATTAAGGTTTGGTTTCAAGGTAAACAGAGTATCAATACGCCAAATTTTTTTTGACCCATCAACACCTATTTTCAAGGTTTTGAACATAATTATATTATACAAAACGTCCGCTGTCTTATTTTTTGAGAAATAGGATTAATTTATGCATATTCCACCTTATTTTCGGCTTTTATTTCGTACTGATTTTATTCGGACTTTGGTGTAATGTGAAGTCTTTAAACGTTTGAAAGCTGACCCGGGAATTTTTTTTGACGTATTGAGTACTTTTTCATTATGTACTATGTTTTTTTTCAAAGTACTCATCACGTGCAACCCTAAGATTCCGTAACAATTATAGACTTTTATTGCTTACAGTATGGCCTCAGTTTAAATAGAGCTATTTCTAGAGTCATAACTTCGTATGAATACTGATACAGAGAATGCGTAGGCGAAAGAAGGAGAGAAAGTTCAGATATAGTTGATATTCCAAAAAAATTTTAGGATACTCTCTTTGTTAGATAGCTCTAGATGATAAACATTGGATTTTTTTGCAGATTCTACCCAAAATGCGGAACGTTGAATATTTTAATTTTAATGTTAATAGCCTTACTTCGTGTTTTTATCCACTTGTATTTGTGAGAATCGGCGAAATGAGCTCTCATTATTTTCTTCTTTCCAATTTGATACTTTTTAGAAATTTTTTTAAGGGGGTAGCAGCGAGATGTGGCGACTGCGCGTCAATTTAACTTCGAAAAAAATTAGTTGGTTTATTTTTGTGCTTATTATCTTTTAGGCTGAACCACAATAAATGTGCTATCAGCTCATTAAATCATTTTTTATTCTATTTAGAATATTGAGTTCACTTTTTATTTTACTCCATCTCGCTCTTCTTATCTCGCAAATGTGTTCAAATGTATTATTAGAAATGCTTGTATTTTTCGCTCTCCTCTCCATATATATATATACTGATTAATTTTATGAATCTCGAATAAAACGAAAAAATAGCACTTTAACTTTATTCATATGCATGTCTAATATTTTCTGGCTGCTGTTTGAATCATGAATTGTTTTTTTGTCTTTTGTGTATTCGACTCTTTTAAATATGTATGAAAATTTTCGAATTCAAGTCCAAAAATTTTAATTTAGTGTTTTTTGAATCTGTTCTGTTTAAAAATCAGGGCCGAATTCACTTGTGAATTTTCTGCGGTTCTATTTGGTTTCTCGTATTTCAACCGATGCAAGGGTCAGTGAATATCGTTTCCTGAACTTCTGATGAAATTTACACACTTGCTTAGGAAACCGGTTGTGTGCATTTGCACGCAATTTATAAAATTTTATTATTTTAAAATCTGGTATAAATTGCGGGTATAGGGCTACTTACTTTAACAGTCAGGAATTTTTCTTATTAATCAATTGAAGGGTCCATTTTTTTTCCTAAAGTGTTTTTCTCTACTTTTTCATGGAGAAAAAAACTTTCATATTTAAGAATTTTGCATGCCGTTAATTGTAGGTAATTGATTCTCCCGGCTTATTAGTCGCATTACACGCCGACAATGTCTGAAGTTTTAAATATCGCTTTTTAAAAAAAAATCCCACATCGGGTTCAGTTCGGAATGGCAGTTGTTAATGAACAGTGGTTTTTGATATTTTTACAGATATAGTATGTAAAAATTTAAAGAATATACACGTGGCAAGTATAACACTATTCGATTTTAGACATAAAAATTAAAAAAACTTTTTCACATTTTTTTTCTCTCTTTCAAAGATCACTCCGATAAAATGTACCATCTGCCACAGTCGCTCTACCCCTTAACAAATTGTTTTTTATAGGACTGCTAGAATTCTTTTGAAAAGTGATGATTATCATTTGACAGAAATATATGTTGATAATAAATCTTCCGTTATAATGCTTAATCAAACGCAACGCCACGGATGGCGCAAAGACACTACGGGTCCAGAGATGTCGGCCACTACGGGAATTAATATGTTTGTCATAAAGTAATTAAGTACTACATAAAAACAATATTTTTAATTTGTGAAGTTTTTTGCCCTTATGAAATGCTTAGGGGGGTCGGTTGGTCAATTTTGACAGATACTGATATGGGCTCTTGAATGAAAAACTTTATATGGGTTATATATTCTGTCTCAATATACCATCAAAGTAATGTTTCTCTTCCAGGCCAATTTTTGTAATAAAGAACTTTTACAGTATTTTTACGATGTTATATTGTTTCAAATTCAACGAAAATTCTTCAAAATTGGCCCTTTACTTTCTGGTGGAGGTGACCTCTATTTTATATGCTACTTGAAAATCATATGACATTTTTTTTGAGATTTTGCGGTTTCCAAACTATTTGGGATATATCGAAAATTGTTTCCCTCATTTCTTGTTTCAATTTTCCAAACTAAATTCCTTTTGGATCCTTAGCTGAAAATTATTTGAAATGGCATTACTTTCACTATATTTAAATATGTCTTTCGTTTTGTTTCCTCACTCTTATTTATACATCTGATTCATACTTTTTTGAATGAAAATACGTTTTGCGCGAATTAGTTAAGCCCTCTTTTATCAAGGAATTAAAAAAAAATATTTTCAAACCGAGAACTGCGCAATTGGTAGCCGTACCAGTCCACCACGTAATAATTTAATAAATTAAATCATGAAAATATAAGTATTTCTGTCGATGTTCTAAATTTCGGTCTTTTTTTCCGGGAATTTTATTTTCGATTTGACGTGAATTTATATAAAAATAAAATTATATAAATTTTCGGTGGTGGTCGAGATCATTTTTTGAAGCTTCAATTAATAAGAAAAAAGAAAATATTTTTAATGTATTTAGACACCTAAGAGTAGCAAACAGCGCTGTTTTAGTTTTTTTCAAAAAACGATTTATAAAGTAAAAATAATCGATCTGAAAATAATCAGATTATACAAAGTGAGCTCAAAAGTGGCAACTTACGTTTGAAAATTTTTTTATTCGAATATGATGAAGTGGCAAAAAGTTTCTCATCAAGACAAAAAAAAATTAAAAAGTGCAAATCTGTCAAAATGCATCGACCCCTTGAATCTAAGGGTCTCACGAAAAATCCATCAAATCTCTTAATTTTCACGACAGAAACTAGAAAGTCATACAAATGAAAAACCGAAGAGTATTTCCAGGGCCCCAAGGTCAATACTTTTCATTTTTGTATTTTGTTTCTTCAGAAACAAGAATTTAAATTTTTGGAAATTTCATAATTTTGACAAAATCGTGATTTAAGGGTATCCCTGCCCCTAATTTGACTTATTCTCGATAAAATATTAGCCAAACAGAGTCTCGACGATATAATTCAGATTAGCCAGTTTGTAGAACTAGCCTTCAGCTTGCATCAAAAATGTGTCAAAATTTTTTTGTATGCTTACACTCCCAGACAAATAAGCGAGACAGGGAGACCTGAGCCAAAACGGAAAATCTATCTCCTCTCAGGTTGTATTTTGAAATAAATCTAAATTTTAACATAACCTGTAGAATCAGAAGGTATAACTTGAGGTGAGCCGTTTTTGTCGATAAGTGCTATATTTTTTCTAGAATATGCGATAAACCACCATTTTTTGGACTTTGTTCATCGGAAAATCTTTCTCCTCCTAGGTTAAATTTCAAAATTTACTCAAATTTTTGCAAAAGATAGCTCAAAACAATTTAAAACTCAAGGCGAGTCGTTTTTTTCAATTTCGACCCCAAACTCAAAATATGAATTTTTCAAGGTTACGTGAAAAATTTTTCGAAATAAAATGAGTTTCGATGTTTTCGAAAGTAGGCTCAAAAGAAAGCTGGGGAAACACTGAAGAGAAAGTTGGCTTACGTCAACCCGATATGTTGAAGTTTTAGTGGTCAAATTGACACAAACGTTATTTTTGAACATTATTTTGAGAAAAATACTTAGAAAAAAATAAAAAAAACGCAAAATTTTCGAAAAATTTGTTGTTGTCATTGGGGTTGTTTTATGCGTTAAAAAATAAACAATTGATTTGGTGCATTTTTATGACATAATAACTGCAGAAAATGTAGGAGCCGGGATACCCTTAAAATGTCTTATCGAGATAAAAATACTTTTTTGGTGGCCAATGAGAATAAAAAACTGCTAATCAACTGATTTTTGTACATATTTTTAGGAAAAAAACACTTTAATAATAATATGGAAAATGTTATGTCTGCGTCGATAAAAAATTAGTCATACAAGGCTTTTAGGATACTATCCAGATAAGCCATTTTGTAGAATTTTTCACACATAAGCAACACAAGAGGACCCAAGCCAAAATGGTGCAACTATCTCCTCCCAGGATTTATGTCGAAATTAGCTGAAATTTGGACATAACTTGTAAAAGTGGTAGGCCAATTTTTATCTCGGCCTTTTTTTCAAATTTTGCTTTATTTTCTCTAGAATATGAAAAAAACCACCGTTTTTGTAAAATTCGATAATTTTTTTCAAAGCTAGCTCACACAAAAAAAATTAAACTTGGTCACTTGTTTTAAATTGTGACCTCAAACTCGAAATATGATTTTTTTGAGAGCCTATGAGAAAATTTTCGAAAAAAATGCTTCAATTATTTGGAAAGTAGGCTTCAAAGACAGCCACTGTGCTGTGCAATAATGCTTAATAAGCATTATTACTAGCAAGTCAGCCCTATGCCTACTCTATGACGAGATTCAGCCCTTATGCCCAAAATATACTCTATATAAGCTTGAGAATTTTCCCTATTCAGTAGACTCCTACCAGAGGTTCTCCGCTTATTTTTAGGCAGAGCACTGGTGTCTGAAAAACTGACTAGGGATAATAAAACAGATTGGAGTGATAGCTTCAACGCGTAAAATATAAGCTTAATAAAAAGTTAAAAATGAGTAGAGGTCTGGTCAAGAAAAATATGCCAGGGCCTAAAATATGCCAGGGTAAAAATTTGCCAGGGTAAAAATATGCCAGGGTAAAAATTTGCTTACCAATAAAGGAATAGTCGAGGCGACTGCCGCTTCCATACAAGTGAGCTGTCTAGGAGTTGACGTAGGTTCTTCTAGGTGATAGGCTGGAAAGGCAAACCAAAATCAAAGCAACGGCGGAGTCCGAGAGGGCCATTCAAGATAAAGCCTGAAAGCAGGAGTCCATACTATGAGATACCAAAGGCGGTTAATCATGTCAAAATGATTAAAAAAAAATATAAGAGGGGAGCGTCACTAATATTAGGTACTGTAAGTAGGCCGGAATAGGACAAAGGCCTGAAAATCCTCCACTCACAAAAACAAGGAATACAAAACTAAGTTTGTGGTCATTTTTGTGAGGTTAATAGACCCAAACAAAAAATGAAGGGCAAATAGTTGTACACACTATGACCGGACTAACTCGGTTGCAGCAGAACAAGATGGATAAGGGCGACTCGTTAACGACTAGACGCACAGTCGACCCCCGGCAAAGTCGGACCTACCTTGTCTTACGGATGAGCCAAGAGGTCATTTATTCTTGCGAACACACGGTATCGAGCAAAATTGAGTAACACAGTCTGTCTCGATGATAAGCTTTAAGCGGTTTATCATCGAGCAACTATATTACTCAAAGTATCACCAAAAAGAACACCATCCAACAGTTTGACCAGACCGTTGGATGGCTCCCGCATCAAACTGTATTATATAAACTGCTCCCTTCTTTGTAAATACTCAGTCTTTCCCCCAATAGCTTATGCTATGAAGGAATCGTCTCACCTTGATTAAATAAATTTAAGTTCACTAATTAATTCCATGTCTCTCTCGATTCGCATCCCCCGTTACCAAGCATGGTGGAGAAGGGTTGTAAAACAAGAGATATGTGTTTTTTGTAAACAACAAGTCTAAAATAATCAATGACTAAAAAAACCTCTACTTTGCAAATAAAACACAAACAATAAAATTAAAATCTTTTTTATTTTTCAAAAAATACAGGTATGCACAAATAAAAAAAAATTTTATGCACTAATAGAGAAATTTTTTTCTTAACACTTATCCAGGACCTTAAAAACTGCGTGGGTTCGAATCTCACTTCAGACACCAGAGTTGTGCCTAAGAATAGTAATCAGTGGGGCGGGTAACGGCAATATGTAATAGTTAGCCTTTTAATAGTAGCAGTACATAAATGAGTATAATAAGTATATCTTAGGGAGTTCGGGTCTCTATCTCTAGTCAGGGGCGCGCAGAATGTCTCTTTGCCAATGATTCTTATATATCATGCTCTATTGCTATCTGTTAGTGCCTTAGAGCCCGGAATAGCAAGAGTAATATTAAGCGGAACACCACTAAAACACTGATCAGAAAGTTGGCTTACGTCATTATGATATTTTGAAGTTTATGTGGTCAAATTAAAGTAAAAGTTATTTTTTAACTTCATTTTGAAAAAAATACTTAGAAAAAAATCGAAAAAACGGGTAAATTTCGAAAAGAATTTTTTATAATTTGGTCGGTAGTACGCTATGTTATCACCTCAAATCATTTTGAAGCATGTTCAATGCCCCAAAGGCCTAATTATATTTTGAATCAGAGCTCAGAAAAAAACAAAACAAGTTACAAGTATAGAACTTTTGAAAAAACTGATATGAAGATCTATCCTTCTGCTCTTGACCGAAAGTGCAAAAAATGTTTTTGAGCACAACAGCAGCAAGTGGGAGTTCTACTAACAAAAGATTGTTCTTGTTCACATTGCGTGGGACCTCCTCTTTCATTCCTTTTCACGTGATTTTTTGGAAGCTACTATTATTATTGGCTAATTTTTTTGTTATGGAATTTATTTAGGACACAGAGGTTTCTCAACTTGAATTACTCGACCAATGAGGATATAATTAGACGATAGGGAGCGTGGGAACTTTTCCCTTATTTTAAATTCTGCAAAAAAATAAAGAGTCGATAAAATAATTTAATTGCGGAATAAAAGGATTCTCTGGGATAATAAATATGATTCCCAAATATATCCTTTTTTCCGCAATTTAAATCAATCTTGATAAGTGGCAGTTGGTTCTGACTCGGGATCCAAAAACTTTCATTTGATCAGTATCCATAGCAAATTCTCTTATATTTTGGGGTTTCTCTCTAGGCTGTCACCTGTCAGATTTGGGTCTAAACCAAGTTCAAAACTAGGAATTTTAAGTAGTCCCATCG
This sequence comes from Oikopleura vanhoeffeni, assembly GCA_004367855.1. Lineage (NCBI taxonomy): Eukaryota > Metazoa > Chordata > Appendicularia > Copelata > Oikopleuridae > Oikopleura > Oikopleura vanhoeffeni. The sequence continues at coordinate 118,124 of SCLH01000573.1, read as the reverse complement.
TGTTCCTAAGTCAATTTCTAGCGAAAAATGGGTTGATGGCATTTCGAAATTGTAACTCCCTGGTGTCTAAAATGACCAAAATAGGTACCGGACATGATAAAACATTTCTTTAGAAAATTCTCACAAAAATCGGATTTCTACGGTTTGAAACCTATTTGTGAGGCACTTTTATATATTTAAAAATTGTTAAACTTCAAGACTGAACACCTCCGCAAAATACAGCGGTTGATTAGGTCCCGTAACTTCATTTATTCTCTACAACAAATATTTATTTTGTGTATAATTGCATTTATTAATGACTTTTTTGCAGCAAGAAAGAATTTAATACAGTTCTTAAATCTCAGCCGCCCGTCAGGCCCTGCAGGGCCTGATCGACTTTAAACGTTATTTTCGACCCTTATACATAATGGGATCATCGTCGACCAAGTGAACGCTGAACTTTTTTGCGAAAATTTTTTTGTGCGTTTTTTGTGAAATTACAGTACTTTTTATTGCAAAAAAATCTCAAATCTGTATAAAACATATATAAGGCTACTCTACAGAAAATTCTAAGACTTTTTTTCTATTACGGTATAGTCAAAAAACGATCACGTGACCCTGTAAATGAGAAATAAGATATTTTGAGAAATCTAGAAAATATGAAGATGGAACTTATTTGAACAAGCTTTCTATGTCTTATTCACTGCTGATAACGTTATAATTTTCAAACGGTAAAAATTTAGCTCAGTTCTCATAGAATACAAAATAAAGTTTTTTTTAGTACTTTTTTCTTGATTTAGGTTACTTTTTTTTAGTTGCCCCGCCCTCTGGAGCAAAAACCGTAGTAGGTACCAAGGAACGGTTTTTTGCATCGTGTAGCCAAAAAAAATTTAACCTCAAATTTATTTTGTCGGTTTTTAGACTCCACCGGTTTACCGGTAAATCAGCAAAAAATACCGGTAATTTGCGGTTTGAAGAGAACTACACATTATTCTAAACCTACAAATATACTGTAGGAAGTAAATTTTCACGAGAAAATTTTTGCATTATTTTTTTTTTAAACTTGACACCACCTGGTGTAGTAAAGAGCACTTTTTGATTCTCGGCACTGGTTATCACAGAGACCTGCAATTATACTTATATGGGTAACTTTTCACGAGAAAATTTTTGACATTATTTTTTTTGACACCGACACCACCTGGTGTTAAAAGAGCATTTTGAATCTTGGAACTACGACATCAAAAAATTTCGCCACCAGGTGGTGTCGGATGTGAAAAATAAATGATGCCGAAATTTTTCTCTTGAAAACTTACTCGCATAAGTATAATTTCAGGTCTCTATGATACTCCAGTGCCGAGAATCAAAAAGTGCTCTTTACTCCACCAGGTAGTGTCGGGTGTCAAAAAAATTATGCCAAAAATTTTCTCGTGAAAATTTACTCATATAAGTACAATTGCAGGTGTCTGTGATGATCGAGTGCCGAGAATCAAAAAGTGCTCTTTACTCCACCAGGTGGTGTCGGGTGTCAAAAAAAATAATGCCAAACATTTTTCTCGTGAAAATTTACCCCCTACAGTATATTTGTAGGTTTAGATAATGTGTAGTTCTCTTCAAACCGCAAATTACCGGTAATTAAGGCTGATTTTTTTTGAACTGCAATTGGATGCATTTATAATCAAAATAAAAAAAAAGTGTTATATCCATCAGCGAGATAATTTTCTAAATTAGATCATAAACGGCTTAATTGAATAGGTTCTTAAATGAAAAACTATGGATAATTGACATTTAAAACATCAGGCTCTGCAGGGCCTGACGGGCGGCTGGGCTATCTTTAACTGCGGTCGTACCCGAGTTAAATTATCAAAAAAATTCCCAAACATGAAATTTTCACATTAACAATTTTTTCATCATTTGCTCACTATTTGTCACTGGAAGCCAGAACATAGTGGTGGTGGTGGTACTTGCACTGGTCATCCTGGGCTTGTATTACATATTCCCAATAAAATTATTGTTTCGCCAAGTCAAGGTTAGTCTAGTAATAATCGTCCTTGCCCAAAGCGGCGCTCAATCATTTCCCGTACAGTATGATATTTCTTGGGCAAAAGCTTTTACTCAAATCATGCTGCGCTGATATCTGGTGGGATAATTAGGTTCAATTATAAATTGATTAATTTTTGTCATTCTTTAGGGCAAATTAATAGTGGCCAACAAGTTCTTTTTCTCAGTAGTATTTTGAGAATAAACAGTTACTGTTTAACAGTATTTAAGCAGAGTCAGCATAACAATGATCATTTATTTACTTTCTTCTCCACAACAGATCATTTCAAAAGTGTAAAACATTCTTCATAGGATCTGTTTAACAGATTCTGTTTGACTAGACCATTCAAGGCCGAAAGTGCCTTAAACTATAAAAATCGAGGCCATAAAGTAAAATATCATAATTTGAAGGAAAATTAACTACAGTGGGTATGTGATAGGCATAGAAAAAACGGAATTGTTTGTACAAAATCTTTTAGAAACCCAAAAAATAGAATTTTTGGAAAAAACTGAACTCCGTTTGACCAAACCTTCAAAACTTCATTTTTTTTTAAATTACATCACAATTTTTTTTATATTTTACTGCCACGGTCCCGATTTGCCGACCAATCAAATTGAAGTAATTTCTCCCTAATTGAATTTTATTACAAATGAGAGCAATTTGAGTGGTCTAGAAAATGCCTTCTGACAAGCCTGAATTTATCGGTGATTTTAAATTTGATTTATAGTTTATGATTAGAAACAAGTCGCTCATCTGGGAATCTAAATGCTTGAGAACAATTTGTTTAACTCAAATCTCAAAAACCGTTGAAATAACAAATTCTGCTTCATATAAAATAAGAAAAAAACTGGATATACAGGGTGAGTTATCGAATTTGTCTGGTATCGGCCGGGGATATCGAGATAATGCCGAGTTATTGTGAATAAGTTATAAAGAATAACTCAAAAACGAAATTGAACTCATCGAGGAAATGTGTATCTATATTATTATTTGACCAAAACCTAGCTTTATCTCTAACCCACGCCTAAACTTACTATATCACCCCCATCTCAATGGGTTAGTGACAAAACTAAAGAGTAGGTTGGAGATTTTGCTGCGTTTTGGGTCTTCAAGGGGGTATGCGACTCTGATTTGATATTTTCTCGGTGAAATATCCTTCAAACTAAGAGCTTATGAGAAAAACCGAAAATGCTTATTTGTAGATCTATCTTTAATCTTGCGAAAAAGTACATCACAAATTATTTTTGACCATTACACCAATAGGTACAGTATCGTAACAAGATGACCTTTTCCAAACTGCAAAATCTATCTCCTCCCAGACCATATATCCAATTGAGCTCAAATTTTCACAGATCAAGTAACCATACCATGCCAATCTTTTAAGGGTGGCTTTTTTTTGATCCGGCGACTGACCAATTCTAGAACGTCGAAAAACCGACGTTTTTTGACAATTTTAGACTTTAAAATATATCTCCTTCGAGGATACAGCTGCAAAATGGCTCAAATTAGTATTCTTCAGAGTATAACTAATATATTGAGGTGAGGTTTTATGCAATTTCCGGCTGAAGATCGAAATATGAATTTTTCAAAAATGTGCTTTGATTTTTTCGAAAGTTGGCTCAAAAGAAAGCCACGGAAACACTGATTAGAAAGTTGGCTTACGTCAAGATGATATTTTGGAGTTTTAGTGGTCAAATTCAAGCAAACGTTATTTTTCAACGTCATTTTCAAGAAAATACTTTGGAAAAAATGCGAAAATTTCGATTAAAAAATTTGGACGCTTTGGTTGGTAGTACACTTTGTTATCACCCCAGATGAATTTGAAGCATTTTTGATGTCTCTAAGGCCTTTATTAAATCAGAGTCCCATACCCTTATAGTCTATACCGTATAGTTAGGGTCCGGACCGGTAGAACCATTGGCCAAACTAAAAGTTTTCGTGAGCGTTCTTTGACTTCACACGGGTTATCGTTAACAAATAAAATGATCCAAATGATAAAAAAAATACAATTAGTGGGACCCCTAGTGGTCAGAAAATTGCTCTAGAAAACTCCTTTTACTGTCTGCAAACTCGATAAAAACGTCACAAATATTGATTTTTTCAATTAAAAATATCAAGAGCGTGACCGCAACCAAATTTGAGTTTAGATAGGATAAACATTTTTCGAATAATTTTGAAAAATAAAATTTGGTTAGTTGAGGGAAAAATTTTACTATAGAAAATGCGTGGGCGGAAAAATGTTTTTTGTTTAAATTTTTTGTCCAAAACAGATCGAAATATTTTTTTTGTTTCTTCTGGTCCGAAATTAGCTCATTTTTATGATAAAAATAACCTTAGATTTGCGCAAGGTTGCGCAATATGAAAAATTGGCAATTTAAACATTAAAACCTGAATTTCCCCGCAAAATTCTCTCGTGAAAAATTTTTTTTCGATAATTTTCTTAGTTTTCAAATTCTACATTAAAATTTTTATTGTGTTTTTAGTTGAATTCAGTCGTTTAAAGGTTCAAATTTTCCCTGGTCCGAACCCCACGTATAGTGCTTTAGCAATTAACAAACTCCCAAGAAATAATATATTAAAATTTTCTAGCGTTCATACAGCGAGCACTGTTTCAAATTTTAAAAACTTAAACTTAAGGGGGTTGTCCATGCTGAAAAGGCTTTTTCGAAGGCTCATAACTTTTTATTCCTTCATAACAATCTTATAAAAATCTCAGGAATAGTTGTTCGTAATCTCTGGAACACATTTTACTTCTGACTTCTTTCATAGCATGTTCGACCAACCGGTAAATTGAGTTAACCGCGAGCAAATTTTTTTTTTGAAAGTCCTATTTATTTTTCGTCTTATTTCAAAACAACGTCAATTTCGGAATGTAACAAGCCCAAGGAGTGATGAGCAAGATGTTGCAAGCATTTTCTGAATTTCGCTGTAAATCGACAAAAACGTGCGCTAAATCGAAAATTTTGAATATGAAAGTGAGAATTAGACAATTTAAATGCCACCAAAGGTTCCTTGGGTACGGTTTGCTGAAACGATGATTAGCAAACTTGGTCTGATTTTAACACAGCGGATTCTAGAAAAAAAAATAAACTTTTTCATCAAAATTATTTTTTGATCTCTAGCACCGTTTCTGTTCAAAATCAGACCAAAAAAAGAAACAGGACTTTCAAAAAAAAATTTGCTCGCGGTTAACTCAATTTACGGTTGATCGAACATGCTATGAAAAAAGTCAGAAGTAAATGTGTTCCAGAGATTACGAACTACTACTCCTGGGATTGTTATAAGATTGTTATGAAGGAATAAAAAGTTATGAGCCTTCCGAAAAAGTCTTTCCAGCATAGACAACCCCCTTAATTAAAAAATTATGAAAAGAAACAAGCATATATTGTAAAGTATATACAGTATAGTCTATACTGCATAGACCACTGGAGGACATTCTAGTACAAGTCTATTAAAAGATCCGCGGAAACATTTTATGTTTTGTGACTTATTGTGACATGTCATGACACTGTTTGAAATTTAAGTAATATCGAAACACATGCCTCATCGATTTCATTGTTTCCGAGAAAATCCTCCTCATTTAACCCAAATATCGATTCACTTTAAACAAAAAGTCGAATAAGTCATCTCTTCATTATGCCTAGCCCCCGTGGCTCCAATAAATGAGATTATTTTGGTTTGAAGTTTCCTTCTTTAGATATAAAAAATGAGATGAAACGTCATTGAACTTCTATCTGAACTTTTTCTGTTATCTGCAGCAAAAAACTTCACTTTGATAATATCTCAAAGCTAAATTTTTGTTTAAAATGACACGCTAAAAAAACATCGGAAATGAGATGTTGCAGATTTTAAAAACTGTTTATTAGCCGAATGAAAAATTCAATGATCATCTACAGATTCATAAAACAAAATGTAGGTCGATTGATATAGGACAAAAAGTAACATGTTCCAAAGTGTCAATAGTGATGAGATAACCCTGAATGCCTAACTGCACATTATAAGCATTTTAATCCTCTTTAAATTTCAAACAGGGTTTGTTATAAAAAATATTTAATTTGGAATATAAATTTCCTCTAATTTCATATTTTATAAATCGTTCAAAAATTTTATAATTTATTGGGGAAACCGTGAGTTCCCAGCTAGCCTGATTCACCCAATGAGATAATATACTAGACCCATTTTTTTCCTATTTTACTAGACTAATATGATGTAACTAGCCTACCCCCGAACTATCTATCTATGCGACGTATGCTCTCTCACGCTCTACCACCGTGTTTTTCTCTCTCTATCCACCCTAACCATTGAAGCAAGTTTTTTCTGCTCAACCGAGAAATAATAAATTCGAGAAGTCGATTTTTTTTTATTCAAAAAGACACTTTTCAAGAGGCTGATTTAGGCACAGAGATAACTTTACGAAGAAATTTTAAAATACGGTGAGTTGGGAACAGAGAAACAAACGGGGTATTTCTTTTGGAACATTAATTGATGGAATTTTTTTATTTGTTAGCCGATGAATAATGTTAAAAATGTAGTTTTGCAAAATTTTGGGTCAATTAACATATAAACAGAGTGCAAACTACTCTGCGAGCGAATTTTCTGCAATTTTAGAAGCTTTTTTTAGAAAAAGCTCATGAAAGCCGGTTAAAAGTACAGAAATAAAAGAAATACGGATTCTGTAATTCAATAATGATATTTTTGATTAATTCGCAACTTTTTTCGAAATTTATCGTACAATTTTATGGAAGTCTTATATTTTCGAAATAGAAAGTTTCTCTTGATTCTGGTCATTTTTAGTTCAAATTTTGTAAAATTGAAATTCTAAGTCTTCAAAATGATAATTCTAGCGATTTATATCTGGGAACTGTCTGAAGCAATTTTGAGAAAAAATGAATCAAAATAGTGCTCTGGTAATCTTGATATTTTGAGACCATAACCGTAATCCACTAAAAATTTCGAATAAAAATTTTCAACGTCCGATTTTGAAATTGGATAGGGAAAAAATCTAGATTTCAAATTTTAAAGACTTCAAATTATGAATGATAATAATCACGATTTTATTGAAAATTTGTAATCAAAAATGATAATGATTTAATGGAAAATACGATACAACGTGCTAATTGTCCATAAATTATGTCAACCCGTTAAAAATCCGATAACCCACCGAGACGTCTGATTACCGATACCGAGGAGAAGCAGTCTCACGTGGAGTTTTAGAAGGTCAAATCCAGTTATGTGTGTCGAGTCAAAAATTGATTTTTCGAAATGTTTTTAGCAAAATTTAGCATATTGATATGTAAATACCGCAACAATTTGCTTTGAAACTTGTAAAACGTATTAAAAACTATATTTTCATCATAGTGCGGCCCTATTAGTGTCATCGAATCAATTTGGTCTTATTTTGACCTTTTTCGAAATATTTTTTTTCTCATTTCTGAAAATTGGTAAAAGTAAATACAGTAAGAATTTAAAACATTATAAAGTTTCCTCCAAGAGATCTATTGGGATAAATTAAATGAAGATTTGGTAAAATATAAATAAATTTTAATTATAAATTTTTGATGAATATTTTATATAGTAGCTCTTCGTCTTTGTTTATAGATAATAAAGTGCTTTTTCACATTCTTCGAAACATTTCTATTTCGAGAACAGTAAAATAATTCAATTTGAGATTAGGCGTTGGTATCTTTTTCTTTCAATTTGCCGGAAATTGAGAAAAAAACAGGTGTGAGATTTTGGTGGAGTGGTCTTTTAAAAAATGATTAAAATATATTTTACAAAACAGGTTTCTTTGATGAAATTGTTTTTTTCGAAAAAGTACCGCTTTTTAATATTTTTCTGCAGATTCTAATCTAAATTCGTTTTTTGCCATATATTGCCATATGTGAATGATAGAGTTAAATTAAATTCATCAAGTCGTTAATTAAAATGCAAATTTATTTTATCGTGGTTAGTTTCTTAACTTTGTATTTTTCTGTAGTTTTTAATAGATCTTTGAATTGTATTGACTGAATTTTTATGATAGATATTCTCATAATTGGTCTTGAACTAGTCCGAAATAATAAAATAAGTTAATATTTTTCTCATGAATCTTTGATTTGCCTTTATTACTCACCTGACTGCCTGAGAGTTACAATCGATGTCGTTTTCCCGAGTCAAAACTGTATCTTTTTCCTATTAATCATCATTGTCCCAAAAATGGTTAGTAGCCATCTTATAACGCTAATAAAACAGTTTTGAATGACTAATTTTCGAAATTAAATATTAACGTTTTTATTGAAGTTCAACCACCATGCTAATTATATTCTCAAGCCTTCGACACCGAATACCTCCTAAAATGACTGTACACTTGACTTAATGCTCAGCTTTAAAGTATTAACTCTGTAGATAAGGTTGAGTTTTTAGATTAAATATTTTCTTGACAGTCTTGGTGATGTCGATTATCAACTCTTGAAAAAAATGAGTAAAATGTGGAGGCATTTTTTAGTGCAAACAAATTTGACAGTTTTTAGGGCGATTTAATCGTCTGAGTCAGGTGGCCTGACGAATTGGTTTATGTTCTCCCCAAATGACGTCACAATTTCATAAGTTTCTGGCTATATCGAAGATATTCCTTTGGCCTGCTTTCTCACTCCGCGGCATAACTGTGGTGTCAGAAAAGATAGTGACCAATCAAAGCACAGGATTGTAAACTTATTTTCAGAATAGTGTGATTTGATTGGTCACTTCCTTTTCTGACATCACAGTTATGATGCGGAGTGAGAAAGCAGGCCAAAGGATTATCTTCGATATTTGGACTCCATTTTTGGAGTTTTGTTAATTCAAATATAGTCTTTATTCGAACCAATATGCTCAGAATTTATCATCTACCAAACTTAATTAACAAAAAGCGTAAAAGTCAAAATTAGAAAATTATTTTTTGAACTATGACGGCAAATAACGAGATGGAAAAGTTTGCAGCATTCAAGCGTTCAATTGTATTTTAATCAGGTATACTGTATACCGTATACTGTATACCCAATATTCTTATTCAACTCAAGACGCACCATAATCTATAGCCCGAATGACGCATAGAATCGTTTTATTTTATCAATTACGGGGCCTCCTGGAGATTTTTTGCCATTTTGGTGTTATAAATTATAACACCAAAATGGCAAAAAATCTCCAGGATGCCCCGTAATTGATATTTCGATATTGCGGGGCTAGGGACTTAGACTCATTTTGGGTTTAATAAGATTATAGCGAAAATAGCCAATTCCAACTTAGAATTTTCAAGGCTACCACGATATTCGGACCTCATGTAGCATATTTTGTTAAATTTTCTATTTTTAAAGTCACGAGAAAGTTTTGATTATTCATCAAGAAAAAGCTTTCTGGATCTATTATTAACAGAATTCTTATCAATGTTTGATATGACAATGACCTCATAAATTAGAATCAAATTCTGTCTAATTTTTATGATCGATGAATATTTTTTATGGACTAATTTCGGATAATTAATAATGAATAATCTCGTAATTAAATTGACCTAAATTGCGAGACTTCTTTCGAGTTAATCTGAGAAAGAAAAAATGAGGTTGAGATGACGTGGGACAGCCTATGTTAGATCTTGGGAATCAAATTTGCCGATGTCTGACATATCCTTTTCCCAACGGAACTCCATCTCAAAAGGTTTACTATGATTATGAGCAAGGGTCTTGATAATGGGACCGCTAAATTTTATCGGTGTGTAATCACTCAAGCAATCACTAAGACAATCACTTAGAAAACATCAGTGGGATTCAAACACGCGCTATAGAGATAGTAAACGTTTTTGAGATGGAGTTCCTTTGGGAAAAAGATATGGCACATAGGTAGGGTCCTACCCGGGGTAAATTCGATTCTTTATGTAAGTATATATGAGGATTTTCAGTTTGAAATTTAAGCATTTATTTGTAGTACTACTTTTAAAACTACTACTTGTATTGGCCATACAGTATGAGTTAATTAATAGTCCTCCCGAAAACCCGCTGTTATATTTTAACACTTGAAGCTAATATGCGTCGAGCTTTTTTTTGGTCAGAGTTTAGGGCAATTTTAAGCCAATCAGCATTATCAGCCAGCCTTTTTTCGAAATTTTTTTCTTGATCTATGAATAATTCTTTACACAATGTACTTTTCGGTTTTTTATAACTATCGTAGATTTCCAAGGCTTGAAAACCGATAACACCCTATCTGAGTCAGAGATTGCGAATGGCTAAGAGTTAACCAGTGACTTTTGCGAGATTTTTTTATCAAAATATATCTAGCAAAATGTAAATAATTTACTATAGATAAGTCGGTTAACTCGACGAGGATAGATTGGGGGTATATTTTGATGTTTTTTACCTTTAGCTTCCCACCATAAAAACCGATCGATAGAAAGTGAAATATTTGTATACTAAATTTTTCATCGATAAGTACTCAATAACAATACTCATTTTTTTCAAAAAGTAGTTAAATTATTTTGAAAAAAATCTAGAGAATTCTTAAGAAAAAGATAAAAAATGTCCATTGCATCATCTAAGATGATTCATCTTCGAAAAATGATCAGGTGATTAAATATGTGCTAAATAAATTATTTCAAAAATAAATGCAGAGGAAATAGGGTGTCCGAGGTCGTGCAAATTTGCCTCTGAGGAAAACAATTATATGATTGAAACAATAAAAATATCGATCGTAGGTAAAATAAAAAATTCTTTTCAAAAATCATTAAAATCAAAAAACTTTTCTATTATCATTCTGCCGTTTTGATTGGTTGAAATTGAAACCAATTACTCCATTTCACAGCAGTTCGTGATATATTTTTAAATGCATTTTTATCATACTTAATTTAATATCCCTTTACGAGGAAGCTAAATATTTTCTAATCTGGTCTAGTACATAATGCACTTTAAGGGGATGGTGGTTCCTAATTTGACATATTCAAGGTGATCATGCGCGAAATATGAAAATATATCTCAGTTAGTTTCTGAACATACGAGATTGTAGATCCCACCTTATCTCAAGAAATCAGACTTGACGAGAAATTTTTTTTCGCTTACACTCCTTGTACCATTGTAGTAACACGCACACTTTCCTATTTCAAAACCTATTCTAGTTCCTTGGTTTTAATCAAAAACCTTGACTATTCACACATATATAGGAACTGTAGTAAACTTAAAGATTATAGGATTGTTTTTTCTCAATTTCGTCACACATTTCTAGAATCCCTGAAAACCGGCTGATTTTTTATCCCATTTTTGTCCTTGTAAACCATATCTCCTCCCAGGTGTTTGATTTTTTTTTTGCATTTTATAATTTTGAACAGTAAGATTATAAAAGCCAAGCGGAATTTCTGGAGGAACTGTGGAATTTTTGGATAACTTGCGTGTAAACGTCAGTGGCCACTTGAGTAAACCGGAAGTAAATTTTTTTGTCGGATGAAATCGAAAGTGGGCTCAAGTTGAAGCTCTTCTTTCACTGTTTTCAAAACTGTCAATTATATTACAAAGTTTCACCAAAATTTAAAAGTTAATCGACTTTGTAGATAAAAATACTTAGAAAAATTTGAAAAATCCCAAAATTTCGAATTTTTTTTGTTTTTTTTGGGTTAATAGGCTTTTTTAAATGAATTACAATCAATTTGGTGCATTTTTATGACATAATAACTGCATAAAATGTAGGAACCACCATCCCCTTAAGTAGTCCTAATGTGTTACTAGACCAAATTAGAAAATATCTACCTTCCTCGTAAAGGGATATCCCCTTTTCACACTTTTGTAAATATCCCGGCCCTACTACTTAAAAACACACTACGTTACGTATATTTACAAAAGTATGAATATGGGATATCCCTTTACGAGGAAGGTAATCTACGTTTCCTAATCAGGGCCGGGATATTTACAAAAGTGTGAATAAGGGATGTAGGTGTGTAATATTTAACTTTTGTCCTGTATGCGTTAATAAGTGTTTGTAAGAAAAATAATTCCATCTGGCTTGCAGAAGCTTCACTTCTGAAAAAATGGAACCGTCCCAGCTTTTAAAGTCAAAAATTAGTATAAATATTTATAAACGATGTGACACAACCTTCAAGATTAATACATTATTGTCCATTCTCTACAGAATATATGCAAGGCCTTATTTTTTTTCAAAATTATTGGCTTATATTCTTAAGAGGTACTTTATCATATATGGATCAAAAACGTACAGATCCTGAATATTTAAATGATTCAAAATTCGATATTATGATTGGCTGGCCGCCCAAATTTAAGCCGATTTAATTGGTTTATTCTAAAATCCGGGTTTTTGATTGGTGGAAGTATCCCGCGTCCTTCGTGGCTTTAAAATATTCAGGATCTGTCGGTTGAGGTTCTTTAATCCATATATGTAATTTGCTCGTTTTTTGGTAAAAATTTTTCTTGTCGCTGATTGTCCGAATAAAAGACGGTTCTTTTTAAGTTTAAATATTTTATCTGAAATTTTTTAATTCAGCAAATAAGCGACACGAAATTGTTATATAATAAGTGAAAAAGTTTTTGAAAATAGCTTTTGAAATGCGTGAAGAAAACTCGAATTTTTCTTCACGCAAATAAGCGTGAAGAAATAACCTCTAGTAGAGGGCCTCTACCCTTCCTTTCATTTAGGATATTGATCGATTACGTAAAAAATAATCCGATAATTCTCACGGAAGTGAATCGACTAAACGATTTGTTTAGCTTGTCATAAAATTTTATCAGATGATCATAATTTTATCAGGGCTCTCGCCAGTTAGTAGCCGAATTATCGGGTTGAATCTTCAACAGATTTTAGACCATAAAATTGGGACATTCAGAGTGAATTAGATCGTAAATTGGCATCCTATTCAAGTTGTGTTCATAATCCGGAACGTATAAATTTCCTTGTTTGGATAAAAAAATCGTTCAAATAGCTTCAGTAGTTAATTACAGTATGTTTATTGCGGCGGTTTTAAAAAAGGAGAAAAATGGTCCGATTCGGACGATTTTTTCTGATTTTTCTACTACTTGAACTTTTCTTCTACCAAATGTGTTTGTACTTAAATGAAATTTTTTCGCATAGAAATTTGTTTTAATTTCAACAATTGCATGTTAACCTCATAAAATTTAGATTTTTTCGTTTTTTATGCATTGTAAAACAATTTCTATGCTAAAGATACCTTCACTCATTTAAATAATGTTAATCAATTTTATCTATTTTTCTAAATCTGCCAAAAATATTACATTTTCTAAATTTAAAAATTCATCGCAAATATACGGCTGTCTTAAAATTCAGGAAAATTCAAGAGAAATAGTACAAAAGAGCGGGTCACCCCTGAGGGTGGTAAAGGTTTCGTGATCATGTCTACTTGTGTTTTACACGTTAAAGAACTCAACTCACTGGTTCCGAAACCTTTTTATCTCATTAATAAATTTACGTTACCACAAGTTACATTCTCGCGCGATTACTGGGTTAAAAAGGGAAACATTTTAATCCCTTTCTGATCGACGAATTTTAATATACAGAAATAAAATTTTTTTCAAAATATTCAATATTTTGCAGATCCTTAGTGCTCGAATTTTAACTACTTTGCGCAGCTTTGTAAAATACTTTAGGTTAAGGAGGTCGGTGCATTTTGACAGATACGGATATGGGCTCTTGATGAAAAACTTTTTACTGGGTTTATATATTCTTCTCATATCCTGTACCGAATACAGTGAATCAAAATTGCCGCGATAGGAATACAAACCAAATGTGTGTAGTATTCTCACCACCCCCTAATATAGCTAACCAATACACTGAATACTACACACATTTGGTTTGTATTCCTATCGCGGCAATTTTGATTCACTGTATTCGGTACAGGATATACCACCAAAGTAATGTTTCATACTACAGGCAACTTTTGTAACTACAGAATTTTCGAAT
>SCLH01000573.1:88140-99713 GCA_004367855.1 Oikopleura vanhoeffeni | reverse complement strand
TAAATTAAGGAAATAAATACAATTCCTGGGTCAATCGGTCTTGAGAAATCAATTTCGGCGAAATTTTTTTTTGTAATTCGACTTTGAACCTTTTTTTGAAAGTTTTAACCAAAAATAATATATCATATAAATATGTACAAAAATGTTATTTTGATAGCAAAATTGAATTCTACAGCAAAAACTGAGCTAGGAAAGTCTTTTTTAAAAAGTTCAAGACTAATACTAACTGAAATCAGGCTTTTGATTGTTTGTTATGATATTGACATGCTGCTTTTATGTTTATAGCGCTGCGCACTTGATGTATGATTAAGAGAGATTACCTCATAATGATAAAAATAAAATCCGAACGTTTTAAGTAATTTTTTGTGGTTAATATTTTCTGTTTTAACGAAAAAAAAATTTAAATAATATTAGACAGATATATCCCATTTTACGAAAGTCATTTTTCATTATTACGAATAACCAACACGTAATCTGTTTTAAAAAAGCCGAACGTTTTGGGGTCAACGATGTTTCTGATTAATTTTGAAAGTTTAAATCAACTTGGAAATAAACTCCGCGAGAAATATCCTGCTGGAGACAAATAAGGACTTGAGAAAAAGCGTTCTCGTAAAGTGTTTTACGAGCTTATTACGATTTTTTATATAAATTGACATATCTCAAAATCATGACCAGTGATCACGGAACAATAATTTTTTTTTATTTTAACTTTCCAACATCCCAAAACACCTGCATAAGGGTTCAAAAAGTAGTCAAAAACTCCCCAGCAATTGCTGTGTTAGCACCCAGAACCCTCTTAACTTTTCGCGTAGGTGACCACATATTTTTTATATGCTATTTGAAAAATCATTTGACATTTTCGGTCGAAACTATTTGGAAATATATTGAAAATTTTTCCCATTTCTTGTTCAAAATTTTTCAAACTAATTTTTATGGAATCCTAAGCTAAAAATATTGGGAATGACTACTTTCACTAAATTTACAGCGTGAGTCTTTTCGATTTCTCCGTTTTTTTACCCAGGCGGCTAGACAGCCAAAATCTTAAGCAAAGTATAGGCAATTTTGGCTGTCTACCCGCCTGGGTAAAAAAACGGAGAAATCGAAAAGACTCACGCTGTAAATATGTCTTTGTTTTGTTTTTTCGCTCTGGTTTATACTCTCAACTATAATTTTTGCAACGAATTACGGTTTGTATAAAACCATTAGAAAAAAATTGAATTCGGTAGTCGAGTCCGTTTTTTCGGTTTCTTATCAACAAAAATGAAAAAAATGATTTTACCTTAATTTTGACGCCTTCAACCGATTTCTCCCGTTTTTTGAGTGTTTTTTCAAAAGACGATTTATGTAAAAATAATCGATCTGAAAAAAATCAGATAATACGAAGAAAGCTCAAAAGTGCCAACTTTCGTTCGAAAAAGTTTTTATCCGACAATTTTGAAGTGGCGAAAAGTTTCCCATCAAGAGAAAAAAAATCGAAAAAGTGCAAATCTGTGAAAATGCACCGACCCCCTTAAGTAGGCCCGACAAAAAAAAATTTGCCAGATTTTTTGATATGTTCTAGGAAATCATGAATAAAAATGATCTTTTTGATGTGTAAATTATTTTCAAAATTCCACCAGGAATGTGTTCAAAAACGCAAAACCGTTTTTGAAATTGTCTTTCTTTTGGCTTTGAATTTTCGAAATAAATTCAAGAATATTTTCAAGACAAATTATAGGATTGTTTTTCGAAAAATGCTTATTTTTGGAAAACGGGACATAATTTTTGGCCAAAAATGTTTCACAGTCATATTCGCCACAAAACCTAAAAGTGCTCCGAATATCAGTTAAATCTGAGTCGGTCGAATTTTGTCGGGGCCTAGACGCGTTTATGAAAGACGGTGTTAATATAGCCATCAAAAACATTTTTTTACAGATATTAATTTGTATCTGATTTGAGTGATCAGGTAAAATCAGACAAAAATTGAATAATTCTTGAGGTCACTTTTAAATTTTATGAGCATTTTTATCACTCTTTTCACACTCATTTTATTAAAAAATCAATACTTTTATTTTAGAACCAATTCAGAACTGATACAGATATCCGATTTTAAAGTTCAAAAATTTTCACAAAAAAAATGTCTTGCAGAAACCAAATAATAAAAATTACATATTCGGAGCGACGGGGTCTTTTTCGATATATGCCACATATGTAGGAAACAGAACATGTATCGATTAATCGTGTGTCGCATTCATGAAAATCCCGTAAAACTCATTCAGCTATGTTTAATGACAAAAATTATATGTTAAAACGCTACGCGAAATATTCAATGTCCTTATAGTGTAGGTATTACAGTTCATTATATAATGTAGATTATATAAACAAATCACATTTATATATACAGCTACGTTCGGGCTTTATGCTTTTCGAGGAGTGAGTTGTGAAATGGATTATTACAATTGCCGACTAATTATTTTTTGTTTAAATTTGAAGGAATAAATTGAAAATTATCCATCAGCTATTAAATAAATGGATCATATCCCCTTATTGCCCTGTCGTAAAGATTTGAGCCCTCAAAAACGCGGGGAGTGAAAAAACAACGCGGCGTTCAATAACGACTCAGTCGATTTAGTTCTTAGATAGCTCAAACTGTGCACAAATATCTAGTTGATGATATAATATAAAAATTCGTCCGAAGCCGACCATTTTTTCTATTTTTTCTCAGACCATTGTTTCTATTTTTTAACAAAAACTAATAATCAAACAATTTAAGTAATCTTAAAAAAAATAAAAAAAACATTGGTCCGATTTAAATCAATTTTAAATGTTTATATTTATTAGATAATTGTGCTCAGTTTGAGCTACCTAAGAAATAAATCGGATGAGTCGTTATTGAACGCCGCGTTGTTTTCTCACTCCCCGCGTTTTTGAGGGCTTAAATCTTTACGACAGAGCAATAAGGGGATATATGGATTAAGGGCCCACAACCGACAAATTTTGACTATTTAAAAGATGCAAACGACGCGGAATCCTTGCACCAATAAAAACCCTGCATTTTCATATAAGCCAATGAAATCGGGTCTATTTTGGGCGGCTGCCTTATCAAAGTAAAACCCCCATGTGTATTGTATTAGAAAACCAAAATATGATTTTAGAACTTAAAAAAATAGCTTTATCAAAAATAATTTAAAATTTAATTTGTGGGACAAATTTTTCATCTGAAAATTTTTTTATCTAACAAATTTCCCATCTAAGACAAAAAAAATACAAAAATTCAAATGTGAAAATAACTTTTAGTTTTAGAAAACTTTATTATTGAGATAATTCATGAATGCTCATGATTTGGGATTACTGCGATCCAAAGGGGTAGAATCGGAACAAATTCGAAGCACAAAAAGTGTTCCCCCAACTGGCTCCGCTCCCGTTTTCAACCCAGCCCTATACCAGCCACACCTCGCATTAGATCGATCCGGATCGGATAGAAAATCTAAATCGTCGAAACTAAAACGAAAACGAGCTGAGGAAGCTGATTGGCCAAAAAGGGCTCTTTTGGCACAGCAACAGCAACTTGCGTTCTATTCCGGATTAATATCGCCACAAAACGCAGCACTTCAATTTTACGCGGCTCAAGCTAAAGGTACGTTTTTAAAACCGTAGTTTCTTATTGGGATTCAGCTGATTTGAAATTTCAAAACTCAAAAATGGATACTGATTTTATTAGTGCTTATTCAAAAAATCAGAAAAAGTGACTAGTCCGCTGGTTTTCATGGGAATTAAAATGTTGGTAACAAAAATCCAATTATTTGATACATATATTTTTTCCAAAGAGTACTCAAATTACGTCGAGCAGCTGTGAAAATTTTTTGAACCATTTATAAGTCTTTCTTGCATTACAGCATAGTCCAAATAAAATCACGTGACCAAATAATCAAGAAATAAGTTTTGGAATATGTCATATATCAAACCTTATTTTTTTGATAAATAAGGTCACGTGATAGTTTTGGTCAATGATGTTATGTAAAAAACTCTTAAATTATGTCCATAATTGCCCTCAAATTTTCTCGACGTAGTTTAAGTTCTTTTTGAAAAAAACATTACGAAATTGGCTTCGGTTTGGTTAACCGTGAACCCTTTATTACGTAACTGGGTTTAATGGCATAGTCATAATGTGAAAATAGAATATTTCATTTCGAGCACCACCTCCAAGATGCGGCTCTCTAGCATCACCGTATAATACGTTGCGAAAGAGAACAAATTTGAGGATTTAATTTTTTTCGTGATTGGCTTTTATTATGGCATATCTGACCCGCAATAAACATAAGGAGCCTATTATTATAACAAAAAACATTTTCAGTTCATTTTCAAAAATAATTAATTTTTTTTTAAAAAATATTCACATGGTAGATTTTTTTTTAAATAATGCAAAGTAAAGCCGTTCTGACAAGGTGATAAAAGAACGTACTACACATTAGCTGTCAACTTTCAGGATATCTCAAAACGCCCCTTTTAAAACTAACGCTTATTTCTCATAATTTTTCTTACGTTTTTTAATAGAATTTTTTAAATCCAAATTCTTTGTTTATTTTTATTTGCATTTTTAATTGAAAGTAAAATTTTTTTTTAAAATATATCTCGAAAAACAAAGAAAATCTATTTTTCGTTTAAAGTTATACGTTTTTGGAATGTTTCATCATCAGTTTTCATTGCTAAATCACCCTGAAGATTAAGAATGTCTAAAGTGACTTCCAAGAACTAAAACGTCTCCTTGTTGCATTTTCACCATAATGGTGGCTTTCATGACCTTAAAAACTATTATTTCAAAATATTCGAAAATCAATATATCAAAGATATAAAACAATTCTCAATCCGATGAAAACGTGTTAATTCAAGATTCTCTATTTTTTGGAAAATGTTTGAATTCGATTAAAAGTAGCTTATTTTATATTGATTACGCGTGCTCCTGGAACATATTAGCCAGTTTTTAGTTACAATTTTTATATTATTCGGCTTTTGAAAACGACTAATCCGATTAAGTTCTTAGATAGCTCAAACTGAGAACAACTATTTAGAGAAAAAACTGATAATTAAACAATAACTGATAATTAAACAATAACTGATAATTGAACAATAACTGATAATTAAACAATTTCAGTAATCTCAGAAAAAATCAAAAAATGGTCCGATTCGGACCATTTTTTTTATTTTATTATTCACTGAATATTTCTGCTCAGTTTCAGCTATCTAAGAACCTTATCGGGTAAGTTTTTTTCAAAAGGCGAATTTATAAAAAATTGGCTAAAAGACTAGCTAATATGTTTCAGGAGCACGCGTAATCGATATAAGGTATACATTTTAAATACTTTTTATATCACGAGCTCGAATAGAGTAAACCACAAATTTTAATAATGCTTTTGTGATTGAATAAGATTTACAATTTGATCACACCACAAAATACTTCAATTCTAATGCCATATCCTTAATTTTCAAACATATGGAAAAAATTCAACTATAAAGGAAAATTATTTGAAGGTGAGCAACATTCCGGAAGTGTTTTCTATAAAATGGTGACCTTTTCGTTCTCGAGTGATTCTATAAATATATTTAGAAACAATGTCTAGGAATTAAAGTCCAAATGAAGTTTTTTGGTCCCAAAATCTGCCAAAAATGACGATGAAGTTAATTTAATTCCAAATTAGGATTTAGGCAATATTCCTGAAAAATTTTGAAATTTGTAATTATATAAAAGAGTTTTTGGGAGTTTTTAAGGACGCGTTCTACTAATTTCGAAAGTACTGTCACACAAAAAGTATTTAACAATAAGGCCTCCTTTTATCGTACTGCAAAGTAATTTTCGTGGGACAGTCGTTTTTAAATTACTAGAACGCGTCCTAGTACAATAATTAAACTGTATAATTTTTTCTGTCAAATTATCAACAATTTTTTTATCAATTTATTTTTAAACATTTTTTTTCTAAATTTTCAGCTTATTTTCTAAAAATAACAAAACATTTTTAGGACTAGATGGTCTTCTGCCTCCGCCAGAATACTTTATGAACCAAGCGCAATTATTAGAACAACTGGAAGTGCAACGGCGTATGGCCATGCTTAGCCAGCAACAAATGATTGCCCAAACACAATCAATAGGACACTCCTTACAAAACTCCGATTATAAAACACACACTCCTAACAATAGACTCGTATCCCTCAAGTCCTCAGTCGTTGGGACAGCCAATGGGGGTAGTGCCTTTCGCCCTGTAAAACCAAAAGAAAAACTGAAATCTGACGGGTAAGTTTTTAATGATGAGTTGGAAAATATTACATTTGGAAATTTCTAGTTTTAATCTAGAATTATAAAAAAATGTCACCATTATATTTCTTGGATCCACTTTAGTCAGAATAACTTTTATATCAAAAAATTGGCTTAAAAAGTGTTCAAAAAATTATTTTTTGAACCTCTTAACCATCCAAAAACAAGAACTTCTCCTCACATCCCAAAGCCAATTTTTGGGCGCTACTTTGAGCGCCGATAACGGGAGAACTGGAAATAATATCAATTTAATTTTTTTGGGATCAAGGATAGTATTCATTTTATAACACAAAAAATTGAAGTCTGTGAACTCGATAAATGCGAGAAAAAATGAACTTCAGTCTCATTTTATATTTTTTTAAGTTTTTCAGAAATCACTCGTGAAAAATAAAACTTCGGATAACGACTGTAGAACAAATAAAGTAATACCGAGAAAAATCCTCAGATAACTTCCTCAAAATTGGTTTGATCAGAATTTTCATATCATGTATTACACTATTATTTTGTTTACGAAATTTTTGCGAAAATTTATGACGAAAGTTGATAAAAATACATTTTGGAAATAAAATTGCGAACTCTGTCAAATTTGAATTAAAAATTTGTGAATGTACAGTATGTGCTTTTTTTGCGAAATGAAAATTGTCATATAGGTAATTATGGCCAATTAAAAATGGTAACTAGTAAGATTTTATTTTTTGTACGTTGTTTGGAAAAAATGTTAAGCTCATTAATTGGGTTTGAATGTGAGGAGGTTAAACTATAAAATTATTTCCAAATCTAGATTTGTAGGAAACTCTACTCGAAAATTAGGAAAAAGAGCGTAATTATCGACAACCACATCTTTAAAGCAATATTATATTTATAAATTGTGCAAAAATTCACAAACGGTTATAATATAAAATTCATTATCTTCAAAAATACATTTCTTACCAGAAATTAATTAAGTTCCAAATTTAATAAGATCCGAATTCAAAATCAATACTGAAACCGTGAAAAATACGGTTGAAATTATATGAATTAAATAATAAAAATAATTTTAAATTCAATAAAACAACCTTTTATGATTGGTCGATAAAAAATTAAAAAGCGTAGGCGTTATAATGTAATCCAACAAATTACGAAATATTTTTTTATGATTGGTCGATGAAAAATCGGCTTATTCCCCATTACGGATATCAATAATATTTTTCGGACAATTGGGGTTTTCCCTGTACAGTGTAAATGGCAACAGCTTTTTTTCTGAAAAATTGTTTTCACAAGACCTTATGTCGATAATCTTTCCCCTATGAGATTTAAAAACAAATTGAAAAACCTGGAATTAAATTAATTTTTCCAATTTTTGCGTAAAAAACTTTGTTTGAGTTTTATAACTTTTAGTTTCGAAATCTAGTCATGAAAACGCATTTCAACAAATAGTTTTATAAGGGTTTAAAAGCTTGTTTCCATTAGATTTTCGGATATTTGTTATTTTTGTCTGAAATTTTAAATAATATATATTTAGAATTAAAAAGAAACTAGAATGTCCCCCACGCTCATCTTCTGTCCCTGTGGAAAAGTCCGACCAAGTAAAAGGTTTTCCCTTTTCGTGGGATCGCAAGACCCATTTATCAGATGATTCCCGCCAAATCCCTTCCCTAAACCCGCTGCCGTCAAATCTCGTCAAGCAAGAGATAAATTCACCCTGCCATACAATAAATAATGACTCTGCCCACTCGAATTTTTCGGAAGATCTTGTCCAGGCCGCGGCGAATCAGGGGGTTTTAGCCGCCTGGCAAACCCATGTTCACAAGATTATGTCTCCCGCAAAACAGAAGTTGTTTCTCCGCGAAAATTTTAACTCCGACAGTTCCATTCCCCAATCGCCCCTTTCCTGCTCCCCGGGGTTAATTAACGTGTCAACGCCGACAAAAACCGAGGAGAAGGGAGAGGAAAAAATTGTCAAAACTACGACGCCTTCAACCACTGAGGCCTCTTCAGACGGAGAAATTCACAAACTCGCCCGGAATGAAACAGACGATGAAAAACTGAAAAAATTCAGCTCAGACGTCTCTTCCGACGCCTTGAAAATGGAGGAAAAACCGGAAGTGCCCACTGAAATAGTCTTGAAAAAAACTCAATCGCCCCTGCCTCTAAAAAAGCGTAGGTTACATGCCGTAGTAGCTGATATGCTAAATCAGTCGGACAGTTTTTCTAGAGTCCTCTCGCGAAACCAGTCTCCGGGGGTTAATTCGTCTTCCGACTCAGACATCCCATTGGCCATTATCCGTGATCGTCTTCAAAAAGCAAAAATGAATCAGGCTACTTTAACCCCGACCGTCCCAAAAAAACCAGTCGTAAAAACTGAAAACTGTGACAAAAATCACAAGCTAAAAATGCGAAAGGAAGATTACATCACGGACATTGAGTCGTCCTTAAAGACCTTTAAGACAAATGTTACCACACCAGTTGTAACGTCTGAATCGGAATCTGATGAGCCCCAAGAGTTAAAACGAGAAGCACCAGAACCACCCAGGAGCCGAGGGGTTAAGCCCGTAAGAGCCCGCCGTAGAGGTTCGAATATTTCAACCTCTTCAAGCTGCCTAGAGCCACATGAATTGCAACAATTAGCGCCATTTATTATCGACCAATTGGATTCTGAATCGGAATCAGGATCGGAATCTGAATCGGATGCGGAGTACCGATCAAGAGCGAATTTTGATTCAGATGTCGAGAGACGCCAAACCCGATCTCCAGGATCGGCCAAAAAATTGGCGGAAAAAATTCCCGCGCTGAAAATGTCGGTAAAAAGTACTGCCAAAAAATCACTGGAATCAGCTTTAAGAAATTTGAAGAAACCTGCAGATGTTTGCCATGAAAAAAAACTCGAAAACATAGAGGAACCGTTAGATCCGGCATTAGCGGCATTTTTTGCAGCTGAAAAAGAAATGGATGAACCCAAAGGAAAAAAGTTGGCAAAAACGGAAAAAATTGTGAAGATAGAGAAAACTCCGAAGATTGAAAACGTTATCGAAATTCCAGCAAAATTGCCAAAGAAAATAAAATCGAGCCGAAAACGGAAATCAAACACTCCAAGAAAATTGGAAATTGTCTCGCCTCAGGATCAATGGGAACATTCGAAAGAAACTGTAGTTGATAAAAATTCATCCGAAGGAAAAGATTATATTATTAGTGAAGGTATTTTTAACAAGATAAAGTTTTTGATTTTGATGTTTTATAAACGTGAGATAAAAGTTCAGCGGAATCAAAAAGCTGTTTTCAGAGTACCACTCTTTGATTGGTTCTCCGCGGAAAAAAAATAATTTCCACAAAGTTACTTTATTACCGGTTAACCGGATGTTCAATTGGCGAAATAAAAAATTGAATAGTATCAACTCATTGACTTATGGATAATTTTTTAATTTCTCGAATTGAAGACCCGTTTTCGAGAACATTCGGAAAAACTGCTTTCACCATTTTGCCTTTGCTTAACTTTTTTCTTGCCAAAGGTCTTTTTTAATATTAAAATTCTTTGAAGTGCACTTTTTTCCTTCTTTCAAATTTACATCTTATTACGATAAAGTAGTTATTACGAAAATTTAACTCGTGTAGTATGTCACTTATTCCTTTGTACTATCTGAATTTTCGGTCATTGAGAGTACCACCAGTCAAAATGTTAATTTTTGAATGATAGCTTGTTTTTTTAAAATTGTTGTTTATCGCTGGCCAATCACTGCACGCTTTGCTGGAGTCTCAATGACCACAAATTATGAAATTAAAAAATAATAAGGGACAAACTGTACATTTTCAAATTAAAATTCAAATCTCGAAAAACAATTCTGAATTCTTGGATTTGTTTTGATCATTTTCGTTTTTCGAAATTTTTTAATTCTTTCAATCATTTTCATTCACTAATTTACTACTTATAGCCGACGCTTCTTTGGAGTCTGTCACATGTTTTTGTGGTGGTCCATTCGCTGGTCGACCAATGATTGAATGTGATAAATGTGGCATTTGGGTGCACATGGCCTGTGGGAAAATCAAGCAAAATAATGTTCCTGAAAACTACATCTGCCCAAATTGTAGGCCAAAAAGTGCTCGAAAAACAAAATAGCTATTGTGTCTGGAACGCCGAAGTTTTCAGAAAAGTAAATAAAATTGTGTATTTTCTCCACAAAAAGTTCGAATAAAGTCGCCTTTTGCCCATTATGACGATGAGTTTTCCCCGCTGAATTTTCAACTCCCTGACTTCGAAATTGTCACCGAATCTGCCATTTATAGTCTGGGAGTTGAAATTCAACATTTTTGAGCAGTTATTGTGTGCTTTTTTCTGTATATTTACTGTGAAGCTATTTTACTAGTTCAAATAAAAAAGCTTTTGCAATGAACCTCGTTTATGATTTTTTTTGCATTATTAGTTCTTTATTTTGACCCTAGCACCAGCTGTTGTCAAAATTTACCCATTGAGTTTTGGAATTTGGTATGACGAAATTAAATTCATAAAATCCCTCAATTAATCTATATTTCTGATCTTTAAAAAATTTTACGGTGGTCGACAATTTGCTGTAACACCCTAGGCTCGGATCAGTTTATCGTGAAAAGCCGTTTAAACTTTAAAGTACACTTTTAACCAAAGAAAACCTATTTTACGTCAAAATTAACGTTAACTCCCACAATGTTTCCATGGTCACGTGTGACAATGACCCCTTTAATCACAATTAAGGACCTTTAATTATTCATGAATGTAGCATTTACAAAGCGATCGATCAACTATTTAAATAATTGACGTTTGTGCGTTTTTTTTGGAAATTTTTACTGTATTACAGTACTTATTTTTTGCAAAAAAATTTAAATCATCAAAAAAAGGCTATGAGCGGGATCAGAAAAAAATTCTAAGACTTTTTTCTAATTACACTATAGCCCGAAAATGATCACGTGACCGTATATTCAATGAATAAGGTTGGGAAAAATAGTACTCTTTTTTTTCAAAAATTACTTAAGGGGGTATATCTGTCTGATTAAATGAAGGCCTTAGAGGCATTAAAAATGCTCCAAATTGATACGGGGTGATAATTAAGTGTACTAAGAACCCAATCATCAAAAAATTTTTTTCGAAATTTTCGCATTTTTTCGATTTTTTTCTAAGTATTTTTTAAAAGATGAAGTTAAAAAATAACGTTTGCTCGAATTTGACCACTAAAACTTCAAAATATCGACTTGACGTAAGCCAACTTTCTCATCAGTGTTTCACTGGCTTTCTTTTGAGCCTACTTTCGAAAAAATCGAAGCACTTTTTTTTTCGGAAATTTTT
>SCLH01000573.1:59584-78853 GCA_004367855.1 Oikopleura vanhoeffeni | reverse complement strand
AAAACTTCGAATGATTTTCTAGCAGTGTGTCGAAAAATAATTATATGTTATCTGCAAAACTCTCTTGTGAAAAGACTCTAAAATTATTGTTTAATATTATTTATTGTAGACAGAATGTGAGACATACTCACGCC
Source organism: Oikopleura vanhoeffeni (assembly GCA_004367855.1). Taxonomy (NCBI): domain Eukaryota; kingdom Metazoa; phylum Chordata; class Appendicularia; order Copelata; family Oikopleuridae; genus Oikopleura; species Oikopleura vanhoeffeni. The sequence goes on along the minus strand of SCLH01000573.1, from coordinate 78,719 downwards.
TACGTGCGCTCCTTCATTGATTCAATCTAATTAATTTTTTGGAAGTTTTGACTTCTAGAAATGCTCTAGTCTAACGGAAGCCAATTTTCACAAATAATACAAACAGAAATCCTTGAAATAAAAAAATCAATCGGTAATATGATTAATCAAAAACCATTGTACCGATAAGGGTAATTTAGAAAAGTCTCAAATTACATCAAAATAAAAAACATGGGATGAACTTCAGACGCTTTAAGACTTTCTTCTCATTACACTATGTCCGAATAAAATCAGGTACGAAATAATTCAAAAATAAGTTTGAATATGTCATTAATAAACCTTATTTCTCGAAAATAAGCACGTGACGTGTTTGGAAATATTATTATGTTCAAAACTCTTAAATTAGGTGTTATTGCCAAAAAATTTTCGGCGTAATTTGTCACTATTTGTGTACTTTCACCAAACCTTTTTCTATTGAAGGTCACGTGATCGCTTTTGGACTTTGGTGAATGGGAAAAAAGTCTTAAAAACTTCTAAGGAACCATTTCACTTCTTTCAAAATTGATTTAAGCATTTTTGGAAAAAAACAGTACTACTTTTACCACCTTTTCCTTAAATATACGGTCACGTGATCATTTTGGGCTATAGTGTAATGGGAAAAAGTCTTAGATTTTTCTGATCACGATGAAAGGTTTAATTTTGTCATTTAAAAATTTTTGCAAAAAATAAGTACTGTAATACAGTAAAAATTTTCAAAAAAAAAACGCACAAACGTCATTTTGTTTCAAAGTTTATCGATTACTTTTAATTGATCTTGTCATTAATGATTAAGCGTCGTAAAATGCGATTAAATGGTGTGCGGCAAATAGGGTCGGCTAATAAAATCGAGTCTACGAGTTAAGAGATGGTTTTTCACTCGTATGAAATAAGCTACCGCAATTTTACGATCTTTTTGTACTTGAAACCTTTCTTAATGATGACTGGTACAGTTTTGTAGATTTTTTGAAACAAAATAATTCGCATGAGCAATATATGCATCACAACTCAAAATGTGATTGCAAATATTACTTTGGCTAGAGAGTTGTTGATGCTCATGTATACGAGTGATCAGAGTTCTACATGTTTCACCAATGTATGTTTCTTCGCATGGGCATAAATATTCGTATACACAATCATTTTTCTCAAATTTTTCAATTACAGGTTTTGCACGAAATGAACCTCGACGCTTTGGTAAGATACGGTTACTAGAAAATTTGGCAGTATTTCTGACATTTTTCTTATCAATTCACATATACTGTATTCTATAAATGGAGAAGAGAATTCGAAGCATACAGTATGTATCATAGGTTTTCGCGGGGTTTATCTGATAATAATTGTATAATTTTACTATTGACCAGAGCTGGTGGATAACTATTTTTACTAAACACTTCGTTAAGTTCCTCTAAAGTTTCTAGAAAATTTTCGTGGGAGCTGCTTGCATCATACTCTCGGTGCAAATTGGTCATTATACTCCTTTTTAGATATTTTTACTGACAACCGAGTGCTCAAAATTTAAAATCACGGTTTCGACCGAATTTTTTCGATACTTTTTGAATTCTAAACTTTTCATTATTGATAAATATGGTCATATCCAAGAATATAATTTCATTATTTGAGTTCATATATATGCTCGATTGTGAAATTTAACGATTCATCAAAATAGTTAAGATCTTTTGTGAAGCTTCTGACTGAATTTGTGTGTAAAATTATTAAAGAGTCATCAGCAAATCTACTGTAATGTATAAGTTTGCCATTTTTTATATATGTATCCAAAACTTTTTTTTCCGAAGCGTAAACAAAAATATTAGAAAGCATAGGACTTAATGCACTACCCATATTGAGTCCAGTTTTTTGTTGGTCAACGCCAATTGGTGTGATAAGCTATAGTTAAAGTGTTAAGCTATAGTTAAAGTTAAGTATAGTTAACACTGTTAACTACACTGTATACTAAATTTCTGGAGTGTTTTATGTAGAAAACCTTTAAATAATTCTCTTTTAGGGGGTGGTAAGAGTATTCCATCAGTTCCTTTAAAATTGAAATATTTTACAGAATTTTGGTACACTTTATCTAGAATTATAGAGACACATCGAACTACGTTTATGTTACAATACATTTGACTGATGTCGGCAGATAGCACCCTGTGTATTTTATGGTCAAAATTTTTTCGATCGTTCAAAAATTTTTCCTTAAATATTTTATTATTTTTGATCAAAAAATTACATTCTTCTGAAATTGGTTTCAATAAAACTGGTCAATAAAATTGGTTTCAATAATAATACAGTTTCATTGATACTCATTAAAACGAAGGGATTTTTTTTGGAAATCCAAAAAAGTGCAAAAAACTGTCTAATATGATCAAAAAGTTAGCACTCTTATATGAGGATATTTTGAGAAAATATTATTTTTGAGATTTAAAATTTTTACAACACAATTACCTAACCAAGATAGTCGAAGTAAAAAATAGGAAAAATTGTAAATGAATTAATTTTTATGTGAAAATTTTGAAGCTTCAAAATATTTTTAGTTAGAAAAATTGACCATAGTTTAAAAAAACAATCTTTTCTCATCTTCGAAAAAAACTTTGAGCAAGCTTCTTCAAAAATTTTCAACACTTGATGGTCAGATAAGCGTTTGTGAAATTTATTCGTTACTTCCTCTAAATTCTGATTTGTTTGAATTTTGACTATTTAAAATCGAGCGGAGATCAGAAATAAACTTAAAACTCATATGTTTGTCCATGTGAAACGTGAAAGTCGAAAAAGTGCAACCATGCCTTTAACTGGGTCGTACATTTCCGGTTCAATAATTAATGTTTCGAAATTAAGCACATTTGCAAGCGTTGGATTCTGCTTTATAATCTCTCTCCCTTGAACTTGAAGTTCCCCCGGTATCAATCGTTCACTTTCCCCTCCATAAAACCGGAAATAAACTGGTTGTTCGTCTTCTTCTTCCGCCTGTCGTTTTCTCCGATTCGAAAGGTTGTATAAAACTGTATCATTTCCGACTGTGTTTTTTAAAGCGATATAGGTGACGGTTACCGTGACCAAGTCTGGAATAGTCATACCCTGACCTAGCTTACTAATGGTTGAATTAACCGCTCGGGGGTCCGGTATGGGCGCACCTGTATAACTACATCGACCAACAAATGACCTCGGGGCACTTAACCGGTATTCTATTGGCTGAGCTTCCAAAACACTTTTTATTTCCGCCGTATCTTTAGAATATGGGAATTCGGCAAAGGCAAAAATTTGAACTGCAGTATCATTAAAAGCAGAGTGATAATCGACCGTCCACCCTGGTAGATTTGTAAAGAGGTCGACCTCTGAAGCAATCTCATTAGTCCAATCGTCCAAAACGGCCTTTGCTTCGGTTGTGGTCACGTTTAGATAAATCGTACCGACAAATGGTTTTAACGGCAATTTATTGCCACCTGGTACGGTAACAACCGCGTCCGTTGCTCCTAAACCGGTATCAATCATTTTTTCTAGTTCTACCGGTCGAATACCAACATTTCGGTCTGTTTCAATGTCAAAAAACACTTTTCCATCTTCGAGATAAAAATTATCTAGAATTTCAAACTCTGCTGGATTATCCGTTTGTAAAGCCAGCTTAATCTCATCCTCGGTTTTATCAGTAGTCACGTGGGCATTGAATCTTCTGGTGGTAGAGAGCTCGGGATCGGATAGCCCTGTTTCGGAGGGATTGTTTTCAATTTCGCGGTCTAAAATGTCGACGAGATCGGAGGCAGTTTTTTCCGAATCTTCTTTGTGAAAGAAAACGAAATGCCCTAAAATCAAAATTTATTCACAGTCAAATTGTTCAAATACTGAAATGAAAATAAATTATGAATACTGGTAGTTTAATCAATAATAAAAGTTTTTTCTCCCACAAAATTGACCCAAAATTTTATTTTGGAAATTTTCAAAAATTGTTTTTTAACGACAGCTAATGGTTCTAGAAGAACGGGGATTCGAATTAAAATAGAAAATAATAATTCTTCGAAATTTTTTTTAAAATTTCAAATTCTACACACAAATATCTAGTTTCAAAATAGTAAGTCATTAGAACTAATATTTTTGGTAAAATGTTTTTAGAATATAATTTATATTGTATATAGCAGTCTGATTTTCAATTTAATCGCACTCAAGTCAAAAAGATCAGAAAAGAGTATTTTTACTGACGGGCATCATAAATTATGATTCATAATTCAGATAACTACTAACATGATTAGAGTGGATTCAAATTTTATAATTTTTTGATACATAGACTAGTTTCAAATTTGATTTTGACTGAAAATTTTGCGAGATCGACGATTTCGAGACTCAATTTTATTGTTTAAAAAATCGATTACCATATTTTTTCTCCATTTTTGAAATTTTTCTACATTTTTCTGTATTGAAAAGTTGATTTACCTAGTGCAGTTGAATCATCAATTGGCTCAAAATAGTCAATTCTCAATTTTTCTATATCGCCAATAACCAGCGGAGTAAAAAGCCCTTCAATTTCGTTTGAGATTCTATTTGCATCAGGGTTAACTTTTGTTGGATCAAATCCTTTATAAAGTTTATTGATCACTTCCGGTGACAAACCGGAAATAACAACTGTACCGGTCAGCTCGTTCGAAACCGGATCTGGTGCCACCGTTTCTTCATCTTTATTTAACTCCAAGAGGTCCAAATATCCACTTGGGTAAACGTTAATCAACTCCACTATGAAATCATTCACTGATACTTCGGCGATAAAACTGCCTGATTTTTCTCTGAGATATTTCTGCAACACAAATGGATCTTCCGGTACGCCCGCGCCAAATTCAATCTCGTACCATAATTCTTTAAATCCTTCTTCTGTTTTGGCATATTGGGCGAGGTCACTAACGGTCACATTTTCATCTCTCAGTTCAAGCTCTGATCGAATAACCTTTCCGACAACTGTCTGGTAGTCTTCCGGAGTGTACCGGATCGGATCTGTAATCTCGGCATCTTTGAATCGGACCCGAGCTAGAAATTTGCGTCTTATGTCATTTCCGATTATTACGGATTCTGGGATCATTTCGATTTCGTTATTCATCTCGATAAAGGTCAATTCTTCGCGTAGGCGGGATTGAAGAGCAGCGGAGTCACGTGATTGGGGCACAGTGATTCTCATGTGTGGTATAATGCTAGAGCTATTTCCGTCAAAATCGACGAAATCAAATTGAATTCCGGCAACATTTCCGAGGCCATTGTCAACTTTTGAGAGAGTATCGGACTCAATATCCTTAAATCCAGCAGACTCAGGATCGGATAAAACATTTAATAATTCATCATATTCTAGAACACTTTTACCAGATACAGTTGCCAAATAAGTAATTGTGGGTTCTTCTGAAATAATGAAAGTTTAAATTTGTTCGAAATAATTTATGGTCGAAATTCATATTCAGCTGAAAATGGATAAAATGTTTTGAAAATTAGCCCGTAATATTATCTTTATTGCTTATTATGGTCCTCTGTTAATGATATAAGTTGGTTTTTACAAGACACAATAATATACCGCGGTATACCGTAATATTACCGTAAATATCGTATTATAACTTTATAAACCGTAATATTAGCGTTATCGAAGATTTCGGTATTAGAAAAAAAATCTACTTTTGGGAGATTCGCTTCAAAACATGAAATTCGTCAAAATTACCTCAACAGTCGGTTGCCACAAAAGAGTTATTTGTGTAGCTTGTAGCTATACCGTCAATTATTAAATTTTTTCATAACGCATAAATGTTTTGCAGCAAATTTCCGAAAATAGAGTATTTTTTGGAGCTGTATTTTAGACATTTTCAGCTGGAAAAATGAAAGTTTGTGAATCTATTGACAGCCAATCAGAATAATTAAAACCATAAATTATGGTTATGGTCCATAATCATCCAATTGGAAATGATTTTGTTAGTTTCAGCCGATAAGATTCTGATATTTTGAAAGTCAACAAATTTCCGTAACATTTTTATGATATTCAGAATTTCGACAAAAATTTTATAAAAATTTTGAACTTTATTATCACCGGACAAAATCAACATGCAGATTTTGCGAAAAATAGGATTAAACTCTATTTTAAACGTTCTAAAATCTAGAAAAAATGTCGGACATCACGACAATTGACGATTTCGCATCGAGGTTCGAAAAGTGGAAATCGTTTTTTATTTAATTTTTTCGTTTTTTCTACCTGTCACGATAACGGTACGAATAGTAGTGGATTTAACCGTGGTTACTATCGTTGTACTAGTTTCTACAGTGGTTGATGGAAAAATAATATCGAACCAATCAGAAGTGGTAAAATCTATGATGGTGGTTGGCTCAGTAAAATCTACGGTTGAAGTTAATGGTGTAGTGCTAATTTTCGTACCCGTTGTAATTTCTACGCCGGTAGTATTAAAAATACCGGTGGTAGCTTCGGTTATATTTCCGGTAGCTTCGGTTATATTCCCGGTTAAATCCGTGGTTACATTTGGCATAATTGTGGTCGTCTCAGTGTCATTTCCAGGTGTTTTATCGGTCGTTGAAGTTTCATTAAACAAAGCAGTGGTCGTAATTTCAAAGAAAGGTACTAAACCCAACAAAAATTAAAAATTGAAATACAGTTTGAAGGGTAACCTCTAAAGGGTTCGTTCCGTTCAAATAACCTTGTTTCGTTGGAAATTCCAAACGACACCTGTTTAATTACAATAAGAAAAAAAAATTAAAAAATGAGTAATTTTAAGTTCCAAAACTGCCATTTTTTATGAAATATTGCAATTTTTTTTTAAAATAATCTAATTTTTTTGTAATTATAAATTAATTTTTATTAATAATTTGCTATAATTTCACTTATAATTTAATTAATACCGTATGTTTATTAATTTGTCGAGGACAACAATCTCGATAAAATAAAGGGACCGACACATGATTACTCGATTCATTTTTAGGCGCCAGCTCATTAGCTGGTCATAACATAAATCTCGACAACTAACCTTTGTTTTTCTCGAAAAAATAAATTACATACTGTGATTTAATTAATTATTCAATTGCTGGTTCATTTTTTTTGTATAAATTTGTTATACAGAATTTCCACATCAAATTTTAAACTATCATAAAAATTAACTATCATAAAATTTTTTTAATTGAAATTTCCACATAGCGAAATTTTTTGACTTCACCTAATTTATCAAAATATTTTTAAATGAAAATAACTCATTTTCTAATAGTTTTTATCTCAATTTTTAATGCAAATCCTGTTTCCCGCTGCCCGGGATATGAATCGGTCGAATTAACTTTTGATTGGCTAAGGAGTAGTTTGTAAGGGAGTATTTCATACTCAAACCTCGATTTGCTACAGTTGGGAAATTCGGAACTATTGATTTTTTTATAGTATAGGTTTCCTACTCTATCAACCCTTTAAATTAACCCCCTGAATGACAATTCAAAAAAAAATCAGATCAGTCAGAGAGCCTTACACCATTTTCTTATTTAGGAATTCCTAAAACCATCATTTCTTAGTGAAAAAACTTAAAGTTAATCGTGACCAATAAATAAACGACAAAAACTTAAAAATTTGATTGGTTAATAATAATAATTATTAATTTATTAATAATAAATCGTACAATTAAATTTGTAATTTTTGGTTTATTTATGGTAAGGAGCCAAAAATCAATTTATGTTTGATTTTTAAGAAACTTATATTTTGAAAGTAGAGAAAAGCAAGCGAGCGAAAGGTTAAAAATAGAAATTGTTACATTTTTTAGGAATTTCCTGCGGTAGCGATTGAGACTGTTTTACTGGCGCTCAGTAAAATTTTGCCTCGAATGAGATTTTTAACCGTGTTAAATTAATTTATCAATTTAAACGAGTTACAAATGCATTCTGGTTGTTAATTCTACCTTGTGTCGTGCTATCTGGTGCAGTGATTAAGATCTGCGTGGTCAGATCGGGAAAGTCTGGGAAAGCGGCAGTGGTTACCGGTACGTCATAACCGGTTGTTGTCAAACCAGTGGGCAAAATAAAATCTGGAATGATAAGATGTTACATTTTTGGAAATGGTTTTTAAACTGTATAAACTGCATAATACTTTTTATTAAAATTAACAAATTTTTAATGACGCTTGTCGATATAATTCGCAAATTTTAGAAGCATATGGATCTCTTCCCCGAATGCGGTCGGGAAGCTCGGTTCAAATAATGAAAAATCCGGCGGGAATGATGCATTTGGCTGATTTGATGACAATATTTGCTGGAGCAAAAGACCTCAGCTAATCATAGCCACGCATCAAGCATCATTTGAATCGGGCTGACCACACACGGGTCGAAGATTCATATATATATGAATCATCAACTATTGAGTTTGTTTAGCCATCATTTTTTTGTAAATATAGGCAATACGATGTCAAGGGTTCATGATTTAGATATAAAAAAAATATTATTTCGTTTATAGTATGACGATTTCAAATAAGAAATTTCAAAAGTCAAAAATTGGTCTTTTTAATCAGACTTTCTTGTAAAGAAAATTCTCTTATAAATGAAGACCGATTTTTGACATTTAGAAATTCTTCTTTTGAATCGTCTTAGACGATTCGTCTATCGATGAATGAAATTCAACAATGTTGCTTCAACCTTGTTATTTTTAAAAGCTGAGGTCGAACATTTTCAGTTTTGGGAAACCGGTAGTTATAAACTGCTCATAAAGTAAGGTAGAAAAGGCAAAATAAATGTTGATTGACAAATACAATTTATAGTTTATTGTAGAGAATCACAAATTAATAACTTTGAAAATAAAATATTTATTTAAAATCACTTGCAACCCTGTCAAAAATTAAAAACGGTTATTGAAATTGCCTGTAATTAAGTTTGAAATTTTTTTATTTTTTCGAAAAAACTTTCAAGAAAAATTTCAAGCTTAATAATAAACAAAATTTTCGAAACATGCTGATTTTTGAAAAACGGGAAAAGATTTTTTCCAAAATGTTTTGCTGGGTCAATTTCAGCACATAAACTAAAATTGCTCCGAAAATTAATAAAAGCTGAGCTGGTCGATTTTTGCCGTTCCTACCTTATCATAAAAACTACTATTATTAGTATAATAAGTTATTATTTATAACTGATAATGTAGTTATGGAGATGTTTGCAGCAAATTTTGATTTTTTGAGCTTTCTCGAAAATCAATCACTTTCTTCAAAGCTTTGTATTAGCAAATTTATTAGCGAATTTTTGACAATTATTTTTAAATAATTAGGAATATATGTTATATTCGAACAAAATTACTGTGTAAAAAGTTAGCTTATACAGTGGTTGTCTTGATAATGCCCCCCCTGACTAGATAAAGCCCGCCGTTTTGGGCATATTTAAGGAAAACGTAGGCCTTTCAAAGGGTATTTGGAGAAAAAACGCTGCCCATTACTAGCTTTTGCTTCCCTGTTTGGCAAAAGCTAAACGGGGCATTATCTAGACATCAACTGCAAATTATTGCATTTTATAAGAAAATAAAATCGTTGAGACTTTTTTGAGTAATTTGTTGTTTTTTTAATTTTCTTTGGAACTCGAATTTTCGAAAATGTGTGTTTTGTTTTAATTTTTAGTATCAGAGCAATTATTTCTTGTTTTATACTAAGCATTTAGCGTAAAACAATGTGCGCTATACGAAATTTTTACAAAAATAATATTTTTTGTGAAAATTTTGTATTATATATAGTTGGTTATTTATAAAAAAAATCCAACTACGTCAAAAGCTATACCGGAAGCTGGGTACCCAAAGCGCATTTTATAATAACCTGTCACCAATACCGGCTCCAAACTAGTCTCAGAACCGGTAGTCTGGTCAACTATGGTCGTCATAGAGGTCGTTTGATTAACATCTGGCTGCGTTGATAAAAGAGAGGTGGTAAAAGAGGGCACAGTCGGGACCTCTGGGAGTTAAATTATTACTGGTGAGATTTTTAAAGATAGAATAGAGATAATCTTGGTTATTTTGCATAAATGTTGAGAAACATACTTGGTGTTCCTACAATTCAAAGAGTTGCAGCGGTCTCGGGAAAATCAGATTAAATTAACCACATGGAACCCTGTAGATAATTGTAGGTGCTCGTTTTTGCTAGGACACTCTATTTGACCCATATATATGTATTAATTATTTGAAATCGAATTTATTCGTCAGAAATAAGTTTAAACTTTATGTGCTCAAAAAATGGCTGTACATCCATACAATAATCTAGGGATATCCATTATTTAACGAGACAATTAATCTTATCATTGTTGTCGGCTAGACAAAAATGTACAGAATGATCTATTTTTCACTGGGATTGTAAAAAACGTAACATTTTGAGACCCGAGTTCTTAATTTATCAGCCATGAATTATCTTGGGATGATTTCATCAGACTCACTTCTAAAATCAATGAAATTCGCTTCTAAGCCAATCAAAAGTGAGGTGTCAAAATGTTACATTTTTTTCTAATCGCAATTAGAAATGGGACACACTATATGATCGCGATTTTAACAAAATTAGGACGCGCTTCTGGAATTTTCATTTTTGTGATTAATTGATAGTTTTGGGAGGAATAATTTTTGACTAAAAATTCTCAATTTGCTTCATGTACCAAAAATATCATGAGAAAAGGATAAAGAATAAAATCTACGAAAGTATAAATCTAAATAACTACTGAGTGGATTTTTCTGTCTTGATTCGAATGATAATTTTGCCTCATTCACGATCAAAAGACAAAAAAATACACCCTCTACTATTATAATAGATAAAAAAGATTTTTGGCGTATTTTACCTGTTGTAGCTATTGGTTCAAGAGTAGTTTCCGAACCAGTTGTACCTCCAGTTGTATCTGTGGTTGTTTCTCCACTTTGAGTTGTTTCTTGCGTAGGCGGCGCTGTTGTTGGCACAATAAATACTGCCATGGGTGGCACCGGTGGTGGTGGTGGCGGAGGTGGCGGTGGTGGCAAGAATCTTCTTGGTTTGGCCGTTCCAGCTAGCTAAAAAGGATCGAACTTTAGGGATTGTATGGATTGGTGATGAAACATTATAATTTTTCTTTGTATTTTGATAATATGTATTTTGGTATTTTTAATGTCCGATTAATATTTGTTCAAAAGTAGAATTCAACTTTTGATGTCCTATTTTTTTGTTCAAAAGTAAAGCTTAGTTTTCAATGCGTAATTTTTTGTTCGAAAGAAAACTTCTGCCTCCGATCCAAAATTTATTAACAAATTGAAAATATAAATTGTTCGAAATTAAGTTTCTAAGACAACATTCGTGGGATTCCAGCTCGCGCTATAGAGATACTAGTAGTAAAAGTTTTTGAGATGGAGTTCCGTTGGTAAAAGGATATGTATAAGTTTAATTTTGTTAAAAAAAAACTTAATTTACCGGTTTTCTAGTGGTTCGGACAACTTCGAAATCAATCTTTGGTGGAAATGGCGGTGGAATTGGAGGCGGAGGTGGTGGAGGTTTTATTTTTCTCTTTTTTGGAATAGTGATTGTTTGAGGAGTAATGGCGGGATTCGGAGTAGCTAAAAGATAAAAAATGTGGTAATAAATTGTAAAAATTGGTTGCAAATTGATAATTGATAACAAAAAATTCAAAAAAACTACAATTTGGGTCGTATTACAAATAATATAGAATATGATATTTTTACATCATGGAAAGAAAACGAATCGAAATGATGAAAAGAATGGTTTTTTTGAAAAGGGATTTTGTAAGATGAAAATTTCATTGTATAAAACTCAGCCTTCAAATGATAAGATGATAACATTTTAGGAGCAATTAAATTTAGGTCAATTAAATGTAACCCTACAAGATCGTATTTATCGTACAAAAAAATACTTTTTCTTATATTTTGTTTCTTTAAATTTTTTATTTTGATGTAAAATAATTTCATTTGATTTTTCGTAATTTGACTCTAAATGGTTTTTTTTACTTTTCGTCATATATTGAATTCCAACCAAGTCATAAAATTCATTATTAGTACAAAATCGTGCAAAAATGGTCTAAAAACAGTCTCGGAAATCGTGCAACTTCATTAGACAATTGTGTTAATGAAAAATACTCACGCGTAGATTCAGTAATACTACTTTTACTCGACGAAACTGGTTCCAAAACCGTCGCAACGGTCGTAGGTACATTTGAATCAAGCAAAACTCGTTCTAATCTCGGTGGTAGTGCAGGTGGCCCGATTGGTGGAGGTGGTGGTGGAATCATGAGCGGACCCGAGGTTTCAGTAAATAAGTCCGCCAAGGTGCTCATCATTGTAGTAAAAATGTCGTCTTCGCCGTCATCTGTAAATGGATCAAATGTGGTCATGTCAAATGTTTCAAAACCCATTGTAGTGACGACTGGGGCAGAAGTGACGAAATTTTCGTCCAAATCGATTGTTGTAGCATCTACAATAGTTTCTGGAAAAGGATAACCGACATTCTTAGGAAAAATCAAATACAAAAAATCGGTGGAATCATTTCAAGGGGAGTTATAGATGTCCGCGTCATAAATTTGATGTCAGAAAAGATAGTGACCAATCAAATCACACGATTCTAAAAATAAGTTGACAATCGTGTGATTTGATCGGTAACTATCTTTTCTGACATCACAGTTATGACGCCGTGTGAGAAAGCATTCTGAAGAATAATTTTTGATTTGCCTCATAGAAATAAATCACCAAAAAAAAATAATATAAACGCACAGCTATTGTCTTGAATTTTATTAGTTATGTCAAAAATTTGTGATGTAATAAATAAATTAAATCAGTTATTACTTTGAACTCAATCACAAAAATTGACCTTTTCCGATGTTTAGCTAAAGAGGAGAAATAAATCGAACCTCAGTGTCTCTCATCAACAGCTTATATTTCGGAATTAATTTTTTATTCAAAACTGATATTTTTGTCAAACGTTTGAAAACTTTTAACTGAAAAAAATCTTGGTCACCCTATTCTTGAGTAGTTTGAAAAATGGCCAAATCTGGATCGAGACAAGCGCCCAAACTCGAAATAATATCATTCCTCAATTTATCATTCAGCTTCGACAATGGCCGAATTCCATTATTAGGCCCAATATCATAATTTTGATGGGACATAAGCCCACGTGATATTGGGGTGCGATGGCTCAGGGCGTCTAGCTGCGTAGATGGGACCTCGGACGAATGCAACACAATCATTTTCACTCCATTATTTCGACTGGTCATTCTTTCAATACCGGAAATTGCCTCCCGAATTTCGAGATCATCAGACCTTGTACTTGAGGACATGATCACAATCAGCACTAATTCAGCATCGTCTCGAAAAGCCCCAGCGGATAACATTTCTTGCGAAACGAATTTTAACCCTTTGTCGATGAAATGACCGCGAATTTTTTTCTTTTCGGAGTTTTTGATTTTCTCAATGAGTTCGGTCTTTGAGTCGGTGAAATTTATTATGTCAGCTTCTGTAGTTTTTCTACCGAAATTGACGATGGAAATGCGATTCGCCTCGCTATCGATTAACAGTTTACGACTGAATTCCATCATGAAAATCTCAAAATTTGTCCACCGGACAGAATTTGAATTTTGGACCAAAAACACAAAGTCATATTTGATACAATCGACGTCTGGAAATTCTGTAGAAAAGGCATTATTCTCATCAGGACCAGTGGTAAATTCAGGAAATACCGGTAAACCGGTCGTAAAGACAAATGGGAATGATGAGTCCATGGGATCGGCACTTCCAGTTTCAGCGAAAAAATCGGGAAATGGGCCCTGGGTAGTTCCAAAGTCAAATGGAAAATCGTCGGCTTCTGTGGCGAAAATTTCACGTTGTATTTCTGGTTCAGGAGTAGTTTTATCGATTGCTAAAAAATATGTGAACATTTGCGTATCAGGTTTGAGACGACAAATGTTTCTGATCCTTGATTTCTAAGGCACATTTGAAAAAATTCGGGAGATATTTTTGGAACCGCGGTTATAATGTTCCAAGTGGGCCCTACTCTTCTGAGAAACATTCTTCCAATATTCCTCTTATATCATTTTTATGTTACTGATTAGACGTATAGTTTAAGTTTACTACAGTAAGTTTATTGTAATTTGTTAATGGTTTAAAGAATGTTTGAGCCTCGTGATAAGCCTCATGCCTCGAGAGGTTAATCTTGACAATTAGGAATGAAAAAAAACATAACGTTGATTAACCTGGAATTTTGATAAAATTGATTTTTCTAAAATTGATTTTTCTAAAATTGATTTTTCTAAAATTGTTTTTTCTAAAATCAAAACATAAAATATAGTGAAAATATCGTATTTTTTCTCGATGACTAAATTTCAAATATACAGCGGCCCTTTACTCAAGCTCGAAATATGAAAACTATCAAAAATGTATTTAGGGCAGTTTTTATGGAAATTCAGACACTTCTTAGATTTACCTTGAAATTTGAACTCCGAGGCGCCCTCTAGAAAAAAATTATGACGATTTGAAATAAGGAATTTCAAAAATAAAAAATCGGTTTTAATGTGTTAAAGCTATCTTGTAGAGATTTTTTTTTGGTCATTTTAAGACCCAGGATTTTTTTTGTTCTTTAAAAAATTTTCAAAAAAATCAATTTTCGGTCAATTTTTCGTGATTTCACAAGTAGTCTGGAATCCAGTTCTAGCGAAGCCGTATGAAGTGCTAGAAGGCTGATTTTTTGGCCAGTGAAAATTAAGCGTTTTTCGGTTAGCCGTTTTTTGATTGAGGGACGGCGACCAATATTTGTACCTCTAATGAACGGTCCAAAGTTCAATCATAAAAACGGCTAACGGAAAAAAAGCTTAATTTTCACTGGCCAAAAAATCAGCCTTCTAGCAAATCGATTTTTTTTGAAAAATTTTTGAAGAACCAAAAAAATCCTGGGTCTTAAAATGACCGGAAAAAATTCTCTACAAGATAGCTTAAACACATTAAAACCGATTTTTTATTTCTGAAATCTTTATTCAAATCGTCTATGACATTTCAAAGAAAATTATATTCATTTTGAGAAAACTGTAAAAATCGTCGAAAATTATTAAATCGCAAAAACTAAGCATACAAAGTTGTTTCCCTCGCACTTGGCTTTAATAAAATATATGTTGTTAAAGATGTGGGCGCACGATAATTGAGATTTCTCAGAAAACTTTTTTGACAGCCCTCATTTTGTAGAGAATTTTCCCACTGAGTTTTTTAAAGCCCAGGATTTTTCTGAATTTTGATTTTTTTCAAAAAAAAAAGTAAGTTTTGAGATTTTTGAAATCTTTTTGAGAAATTTGAAGTGAAAGGTACCAATTTCGATCTAGAACTTTATTGTCACCTTTCAAAAATTTGGCGAATGTAGACACTTAACTCGAAATACTGCCAAAAAACGTTTAAATTTCAATTTTTATTTTTTTAATTTCAAAAAGTTCAGAATTTCAACAAAAACTAGAAATTCCACAAGTCGTTCCTGAGATTTTGGAGAGAAAAATTGGAAAAAGGCTACCGTTTCAGACCTTAATTCAGCCTTTGCGGTGAATTGAAGCACAAATTAAAAAAAATCTACATATTTTCAAGGAGGAGTAGGCTTTTGCGTGAGGCTCCCAAATACGCTGTTTGACCACTAGGGGCAAAAATTTTGAAATTTTCTACCGCTCGGAGATGCGCATTCATATTTGGAAGTTGAATCGCAAATAACAGAAAAAGTGATGAGGACTGAATGAGGAGTAGCGTTTTTAGTGCTTTTAGGGGACGCCTACTAAAACCCACTTTCTGAGCGTAGGTTTGAGGTATCAGATGCTCGAATTAGTACTGGCACCTTCCTTACGAGTTTGCTACTACGTATTTGCGAAAAAAAAATTAATTATTTCTGAAGCCAGGTTTCTCAGAAACTTCACTTGAAATGTGTAAAAAGAAGCCCCATATTATTCGACGCCCA
This sequence comes from Oikopleura vanhoeffeni, assembly GCA_004367855.1. Taxonomy (NCBI): domain Eukaryota; kingdom Metazoa; phylum Chordata; class Appendicularia; order Copelata; family Oikopleuridae; genus Oikopleura; species Oikopleura vanhoeffeni. The sequence goes on along the minus strand of SCLH01000573.1, from coordinate 62,815 downwards.
CATCCTTAATCCTAATTGTATTGTATGAACGTTGTAGAAATTGATTTCTTTTTCCCGAGAGCCCTAAATAATTTTTTTTTGGTTTTATGCAATTCTCTTGCATTTGCAGCTAAATTTCAAAAAATTAAGCCTACAGATTCGACAGCATTTTCTGGCGGCGAATAACTAGATAAGAATCATGCCAATCGCATATCGCTTGAACAAATTCACCCCTTTTTGATAATTTTTGGGACCCTTTTTAAATCAATCATGATATGCGTAGGTTGAGATATTCCTTTATTACACTTTGCTTAGAAAGCGCAACTGAGAGATTTTTCTAGGCTTAAATATACTAAAAAATCTCCCAACTGCGTTTTAAATTCTGCCCATAAAGTGCATTTCAAAATGTCGGAAATCAGGTTTTACAGGGATGACCACCCCTTAATTCCAAGAAATTTATTTTAGGCCTGGCAATGATGCCGATGTCATTTATAATTTCAATATATTTTTAATAATCGCATATTTTTTGTGTTATTTTCAACTTACTCTCGCTTTGTACCACTTCTGTTGTGGTAGTAGTAGTAGTAGTTTTTTTGGTTGTTGTCAGCCTAATAGTTGTTGTTGGTCCTTGTAATTTTTAAGTTAAAAGTTGTTAATTTTTATAATTTTTAAGCAAAGCAAATTAAAAATAAAGTGAGTAATATGAATATATAAACGGTTTGTTATCTCAAGACCACTGATTTCGATTCGAAAGTCAAGTATTAAAAAATTATATAATTTTTGGCAAAAAAGGTATATAATATACCGTATATTTCAAAGCGGAGAGCAGCCATCAAACCTGTTGTTTTGGTGAAGCATTTTGATCAAATTAACTTATCAGTTTATAATATCTTGTATATTTGCTTTGCAGTGGGTGAGTAAGCACACATAAGCTTTAGCCGGGAATGTGTGGCACATCGTGTGCGTTAACTACTCATCCACTGTATTACATTATAAGTTTGAGAAACCCAACTGTATGTTTTTAGAATTTGAGAAAAAGGTAGCATTTTCTTGCAAAAACAATTATCGTCAAAATTATGATGACAAAACCAGGGAAGGACATCCGAGCAGATTTTGCTGATCGAATCGGATTGGAAATTTTGTGCCTCAAAATTTTTCCTGATCGGATCAGATCCATCCCTGGTCTAAACAGCCATAAATAACCTTATCTCAACAAACAACCACAGACATTTTCACAAGCGAATAATATGATATTATTAATATCTCGAAAAATGCCTGATTTGGTTGTCCATTGACTTAGCTTTAAATGTTTCTTGAAATTTTGATTTAATTTTTAGTTGTTGCTCTTAATTTTGATTTTTGTCTAAAATTTCGTAAAAAAGGAATAAAATATTTTTGTAGAAATAATGTTTCGTCAATTTTGAGCGGTTCAGGACAAAAATTAAAAATCAGAGCTGATAACATCGATATTTATTTTTATTTTTACAGTATCTGAAAATTGTATGGAAATCATATTACAACTGAATTAGTTATCGGACAATCCCAAAAAAGGCTTGTTATGAGAAGCTAGACATTTGATCAAATTTCAAGAAAATTTAAAAAGTGCAAGCACTTTGATGTTTTCACTACTATACAATATAGTCTATACTCATCGTGGAAGCCGTTTTGATGGTGCGTAGGTTTAAGTTAATAAATACAAAAAATGAGAGAAAGTGCATCGCTCAAAAGAGCTTTCCCGATTAGTATCGTAAATTAAAAATATTTTCGGAGAATTCCAAAAATGATGAAATTGTTGTTCAGAGCATAATTTAATTTTCTAGTTATTTACACAAACTTCTCTAGCCAATAAATTGGTGGTGATAACGTGACTTTTAGACAAGTTAATTCGATCAAGCATGCAGTATATTTAGCGGTTATTTTTTGCAGTAAACTTAGCGTAATTTTTTTAACTTACGTGGTAAGGACCAGAGAAAAGTCGCCGGCGAAGACCTCAATTGTTCATCTAGGGTATTTATCACTGAATAAATAACTACTTTATAATCTGTATCCGGTAGAAAATCTGCCCTAGCCGACTCAAAATTAACTTTGTGTTCATATGCGTTTGTGCTGACATTGAAACTTCCCAGCTGCTTATTTTCGACGATTTCGTAGAGTAATCTTTCTTTATCGTTCAAAATATTCGATTCGGCGTTGAAAAATTGCAGCTCGTAATAATCAACTTTTCCTACGGCTGATCTCCATCGAATTTTTAAGAAATCAGCATTTATGGTGGTGTCCTCGACCTGGAGAAAAGTTTACTATTTTGTTCAAAATTCGATTCTCATTTTAAAATGTGCAACAATTAAAACTTTTTCTCTCAACGTTATTGCCTCTGTTTTTCATTTTGGCCTTGATCCAAAGTGCCTCTCAGTAGTGAATAAGGTGTCTGAACCGTTTGCATTTCGGCTTTTGGAAACGACTCATCCGATTGAGTTATTAGATTGTTCAAATTACTACACATTTTTAAAAAAAAATCGAAAACAAAAATTGGTCGGACCATTTTTCGAATTTTATAAAAACTTATAATGAATCTCAATTGTTTTTTGAAAATAAAAATGTTTTTTGCTAGATTTTAAAAGAAATACTAGCATGTGTGAACAATTGGAGCTATCTATAGCTTGTCCTCCATTAAAATCGACCTATAGACTGTTCAGAAACTTCTTGGAGGCAAATAATATCCCCTATTCACACTTTTGTGAATATCCCGGCCCTACTACTTAAAAACAAAAATGCAAAATTTGCTATATTTGGAGAAAGTCAACGACCATTAATTAAACGTATTGCTGAACATTCTCAACGTTCTTCAAAATCTGCAATAACCAAACACATTTATTCTTGTCCAGCGTATGTACGCTGCGTATCCTTGATGCCCTGAAGAAAAATTTGGCGAGATACAAACTCGTGATACAAAATATTTTTAAGCTGAATGTTCAGTATTATGGAAAATAATTTGTCCAATTATTATGATAGAACGCTTATTGAAAGCGTTGGCTATAACTTTTTTTAAGCCACCTTTAAAATGAACAAGTTTCCCATAAAGCTGTCGCTTTCATCTAGAAATAAGGCATTTATGTTTGAGTTTTTTGGTGCCTTATTTTTACAATTATTAAACTTTCTAGAATAGATATAAGGATTGTTTTAATTTTGTAAATGAAAACATCAGTATTGATATACTGTATATCTTTGAATATATTCAGGTAGAAGAATTATTTT
>SCLH01000573.1:39521-59490 GCA_004367855.1 Oikopleura vanhoeffeni | reverse complement strand
CAAATTTATTTGTGATTTTAATTATATTTGAAAACACTTTCCTTTAGGATTAATCAGGGATTAATGATCAACGGATTAATGATTAATCAGGGCCGAGATATTCACAAAAGTGTGAATAGGGGATGTACAAAATTAAAAAAAAATACCAAAAAAAATTGTGGACATGCTACTAGCATGAATCATGCTGCATGATGCTAGCTATCTAAGAGCTGTCTGAAAGCCGTTCTTTCAACGATGTGGACAGTGGCCACTGGACACCCTATTTACTTACAAGAGGGACTCTGGTAGAGAAAAGAATACAAATTTAGCCTGGAAATATTCTTTCATTATGTATAAATATTTCCAGGCTTAATTTTCTGAAGAATAATACCAGGGAATATCATACAGTGGATGACGGCATGCCGCGGCAATAGGCAACGGACGCAATAAGCAACAGTGATGGAAATAGGCGAGTATTTTGGCTAAAAGCTCGTGTGTTGCCTATTGCCATCATCCACTGTATGCATTATTAGTGATACTGTATACGGTCTGTTTCGGACGAATTTTTATATTATATTATCAACTAGATATTTGTGCACAGTTTTAGCTATCTAAGAACCAAATCGACTGAGTCGTTATTGAACGCCGCGTTGTTTTCTCACTCCCCGCGTTTTTGAAGAAACCTCGAATCTTTTACGACAGGTGCAATAAGGGGTATAAGTTATACCGTATACCTAGGATCATACCGGGAGCACTATCTGCCAAACTAAAAGCGTAAGCAATTTTCCATAAACTTATAGGGTCAACTCTTGTATTGGGGGCAACATTCTATGATATAGGGGGTATAACTTATATCCCTTTATGACCTTTTGATTAATCTAAGAGGTGTGGGTTGAGGAGGCCAATCCTTACACTCTTAAGACCCCTTCTAGCCACTCATGAGGCCGCCTTCTCTTCTTTTCCGCCCACAAACTCTTAGATTAATCAAAAAGGTCATAAAGGGATATTTCAAACGAAACGTTAAAAATAGTAACTTTCCTTTACAGAAGCTACAGGACTGGATTGGTGGTAAATGTAAGTGGCTTGGATAAAGAGGAACCGAAAGGACCTGCTCGGCCTTTTGCATCGATTGCTTCGACTTGAACAAAAATAAGAAGTTGCCTGTTTTAGAAAGATTCACTTCATAACTCGAAATTGTTGTTTTATTTAATTTTCGCTGTTGAAAGGGATTGAAAAATAAAAATTATTATTATTGGAAACGTTTCTATTTAAATTTAAAAATAATTATTTATATTTTCATCAAAAAAATTTTTTCTTGAATTATGCAAAATTGTTTTGGTTCAAAAATCCATCGGAAAGTAAACAGTAAAAAATCTGCATCAATAGAAGAGACCAGAAAGGCATTTGGACGTAATTAATTTTCTAAACACATCTTGTCGGCACATTCGAATTTTTTAGGATCGGATCGGTAGACAAACCAAAAAAATCGGATCATGAACTCTACAAAAAAATTGGATCGGATCGGTAGAGTCTCTGAAAAAATGGGATCGTTTTTTCGTAAAACGTACCGCGTGAGTTTGAAGTGTCACAGACGTTTGTGCTGAAATGAAAACCCTTCTCTTTGTGTAATCAAACAAAATTAATCGAGCGTGAACTGATGATGCATAAATTCGCGTAGGTTGATATTGTCATCACGAAGTGCCCTAGAATTTAATATAGAATTGAATTTCATGAAAAATTAGCTATGAAATATTCGTGCCAGAATTTAAAAACTCTAGAAAATGGTATCACGGGTGCCCTAAATTTTGATCTATAAAATGCAAAAAAATGGTCCAAACCAAAATTTCGATATGCAGCGAATAGAGAATTAAATTTCATGAAAAAATAGCAATGAAAATATTCGTGCAAGAATTTTAGAAACTCTAGAAACTGGCATCACGGGCGCCCTAAATTTTGATCTACTAAAATGCAAAAAAATGGTCTCAAACAAAATTTTGATACATGTATGTATTTAATATAAAATTAAATTTCATGAAAAATTAGCTATGAAATGTGCGTGCCAGAATTTTAAAACTCTAGAAAATGGCATCACGGGTGCCCTAAATTTTGATCTTATAAAATGCAACAAAATGGTCCCAAACCAAAATTTTCGATATGCATTGAATGTAAAATTTTATAAAAAATATTTTATTTCCTTGAAGTTAACCGACCTTATTTCTACTTTTGTAGCTATCACCGGAATATCAACGAGTTCAATTTCTGTTATTTTCTTAAAATTGGTTTGAAATTTCTAGTTATTCAGGGGATTCTCTGTCAATATTCAGATAAATTTAAATAAAAATTGTATGCATTCTTCCAAGTATTTTTTCCAGTCTGATTTCAAACTTTTAAAAATTTGACGTAAAAAGTGCTAGAGGGCAATGAGCAAATTCAGCTGCTATTTATGAACCGATCATTTCCTTAATTGATTATCGGCTTGGGATAGAAAGAATATTCGGTTGAAGACAGCGGGCCGTCATTTGGTCTTTTCCGACACAATTCTAGGTCAAACGGGACGAACCATTTAAATAGATTGTATATAGATTGTAAATGGATATATTTGTTGACCAAAATTTAGATTATTGCTGAGAGAAATCGATTCAGTTTTCACGAAAAAATGGTCAAAAAGTTTTTAAATCTGATTATCCTATATATTTTCTGCTATTATACAATTTTTGATACCTATGTTACGGTTTGAGTTTTTTCTTATTATGAATCGTTAACATTTCACTAAAGTTTTCTTCGCTACTTGAAACTAAAGCTATTCATCAAAATATCGGATTTGTTAAAAAAAACCCGTTTTTTTGTTTCACTCAAAACGGCTTCATTTCAATTTTTGGGAGTCGTCTGTTTCCTCCCGGGAGGATAAAGCTACAAACTACCGTTCCTCCCACTTCGGTGTGATACCACTAAAAAATGAAAAAAATGGAGCGCCTCAATAAAAATGGCTCAATTTTCTTGGCGCTGTAAATTTTTTTAAAATTGCAGTTGGACCGGAAAATTTCAACATTTCGGAATATGGCCCAGACTCCAAAGAATATTTCAATCCTGAAAATTGGGTGGTGACACCAAAATTTAAATGCGGCGGTGCACTCTGTTCGGGCTCATGCTTGGACGAAATTTCCCAGCTTCAGATGAGACAATTTACAAAGAAAATTTAAAGAAAGAATTTCGGATTTTAAAATAATAATTTTATTATCCCGGTTTCGTCGAAAATTTTTTCTTCGAAGCACTATTCAAATTACAGTCGAATTTCCGACCCAAACATTAATGAGTTATTTGCAAATACTCTACCAAATGCTGTACCACAAATTATTGTGCCTTTACTGTAAATTTCATTTTCTGTTCTGTTATTAATCGTAAAAATAAAAAGTTAAAACAAATTTATTTGATTCAAAAATATATTTTATCAGGTGTCCTCATTTAGCTCGGCATACGATCGCTCGGCTAGATCTATTGCAAAAAATAAGTTCTTAGTATTTAACACAAAAACTTTCTCCGAAAAATACCAAAAAATCAGATAAAAATGAGCATCTGTTTAAAAAGTGGGAGGAAACGGACGTATCTCCAAATTTTGTGTCTTCGCTACCTGAAACTCACGCGGTAGTTTTAAAAAGGGATCGGATCGGAAAAATCGACCCGATCCAATACAATTATGCCAACCCCTGCTTGTGATCTCTCTAACATCAAAAATATTGATTCATTTTTTTGGTGAATATTCAACGTCAAAATGTCATAATAGTTTTTTATATCCATAATTCACACTTTTGTTAATATCCCGGCCCTACTACTTAAAAACACACTACGTTCCCAATCCCGGCGGGATATTAACAAAGGTGTGAAATAGGGATATATATGGGGAAAAATCACATAAGAAATCAAATCAAAAAAATAGAAATTGTTTGGTTATTGCGATTTTCTCATCTAGAAACTTTCTGGTAGAAACAAGTACCGTAGTAGAAAGTCAATTTACGTGAAATTTTCAAAAAAACTTGACAAATACTAAGTACTAAATTTTAATCCCCAGCTGGAATAGATAACTGAGTAGTCGACGAATGATCAATACCATCTTCCGAGAATTGATCCGACATATAAAAAGTTATATTATATTTTTCAGCCAAACTCTCGGTGTTCCAGGCTACGATTGCAGTTGTGTCCGATCTGCTCACAATATACGATCCCGTACCATGAACGATTCGTACGTATTCTTGCTGAGTTCTACTGATCATTTTATCGTTTGCGAAACCCTGCACCATAATAGGTAATTCTGGCTGTGATCAAAGATTTTCTAATAAGAGGACAGGCCTCGAGGACATCGATAGTTTGACCACCTGGTCATCTTTTGTGACCAAAACCTTAAAAGTATCCGCTTTTCCTTGAGCCCATTGCAGCTCAGTTGTGGTTTTTTCCGATGTTTAAAAATTCCATTCCATCTATAGGAGGGCTCATGACGCCAAATCGTTATCAACCGGTGCCGATGATTTACCAGCGAAACAGCGGTTACTCTCGTGGTAATGTTTCGCCAATCATTAGCGGTGCTTTGAGAATATGACGAATTTCAGACTCTTCAGCCTGGGCGATATTTTTCTCGATGACATCGCCCTGGGAGTTAATAAGCTCTACTTCGTATGAACTCAGTTTTTCCGGCGCCGGGATTATGTTAAAAATCACTTCGTCCATTGAGGGGTTTGGGACGGCCTTGAACGGTCGGCTCGGAGGGTTCTAGTAAAGTTAGTAATAATTAATTAAATTAATTAATTAAAATAAAAAAGAACAAGGAATTTTCAAATTAACAAAAGCGAATGATTTTTATCAAAAACTGACAAATGTGTGGTTTGCTATATTTTTCAAATTTATGAGAAATTGATGGTACAGTCGTTCTACACATTATATGGGCAATTATTTTTTATATTTACTTGACGCTGATTGGCTTTCGGCATTAATGACGCATACATAAGTTTTGGCCTATGACAATTTATAGTATCAAACAAGGATTTCAAGGTTTAAAAAAATGCTAGAGCAGATTAAAAAACGAAAAAAAAACAATTTGGCATAATTTTACTGGAATTTTAGGTTTTTATGTTTAAACTTGAAATTTGAACTAAATCTCAATCTACAAGAAATGTACATTAAAAATTGTGTTGGTGAGTCAAAATATGTTTCGTGTTCAAAATTGCAGTATCCTGAAAAGTAATCAGGCAGCTTTGTTGAACAAAATTTTGCTGAAAAATTTATCGATGGAAAACTCCACCAAAAAAAAATGGTTCTCAGATTAGTAAGTAACAAGCTGCCCTTTTATTATATTTTTTTGAATTAAAGTGGTTCCAAACGCCATGAAACACCTTGAATTGAAAGTAATTGTATATCAAAACTATAAACATGAATATATAAACTATATAATATTAATCCCGTTCCAAGGAGTGAACACAAAATCGGGAGAGAGATATCAGTGTGGTGTAAAATAGGGATTTAAGCGATGGGGAGTGTGGAGGCCGCCTGTCGGCTAATCAGGGACGGTTATTTCCTAGTCTAGTAACATTCCACGGTTTTTGGTGTTCACTCCCTGAGGATATACAGGTACTAGTATACATTTGTAATTTATAGATTCGACAAAATCCACAAAAATTTTTATAAATGGTCGTATTTTCATCAATTCTAAGAGAAATAAATCGCATTTATTATAAGGTCTTAGAATTTTCACAGCAGGTACAAAACAAATGATTCTTCAGTAGTTCACTGCTTTACTTCAAAATAAAGTTGAATTGGCATGAGCTAGCGTCAGGTTGCTATGGTTTAAATATTTGAAAATAAATGAACCAGAATGAAACAAATATGAAAAAATTATTAATCTTAACCACATATTTTAACCGCTTGATTCGGTTGCTTCGACCGCGAACAATCTTCCCGTTTCCCAGGGAATTATTGGACGTAGTAGACCTGAGGCAAAGTTTGTTAGATAGTGATGTTTTTACGGTATGTTTATGCCGACTTGTTATAAATAATAGGTCAAGTAAGTTTCAGAATGACAAACTTCGGAAAACTAACTTTTTATAAAACTCAGAGATGATATTTTGGTTTAGGTTTCAAACATTTCTTTTCTCAAACTTAGAAAATTTAATGACGTAAATTTGGCTCAATTAGTGTTCAAAAATCAAGAATTAAGTAAAAAACACGCCTTTTACATCTTAACAGAATTTGGCAAGATTTGAGATGCCGCGAACCGCAAAAGCAACACCTCAAAGGTTGAAAAAAATGTCAAAAAATATGAATTCGGTTATCTAATAATGCCGGTGTTTTTGTATTATTCGATTCGCATCTCGGTTTGGAGCTAGTATTTTAGTATCGTCCAAAAATTTCATATTTGTTTTTAACCCCGCGGACTACGAGCAAATTTAAATCGCTAAGCTGAAATAAAAAAATCCAGAAAATATAAATTATAACTTTTGTGTACTCTTTCAATTTCATTCAAATTTATTTTTATTTCTCTAAAGTTATCAAGTTATAATGAATAATATTGATAAGTTAAACAAATTAAGGGGGTATTAATCGCTGATTTCATGAGCCTTAGGGGCATATAAATGCTCCAAAATAACCTGGGGTGATAATAAAGTGTACTACCGACCAAATCATCAAAAAAATTTATTCAAAATTTTCGCGTTTTTTCGGTTTTTTTCTAAGTATTTATTCAAAATGAATTGAAAAAATACGTTTGCTTTAATTTAACAACTATAACTTCAAAAATCATCTAACGTAAGCCAACTTTCTAATCAGGGGCTTTCTTTTGGGTCTACTTACAAAAAAATCGAGGCACTTTTTTTCAAAATTTTTCTTGTGGGTCCTTAAAAAAAAATCATATTTCGAGTTTTAGGTTGAAATCCAAAACAATGAACGAGTTTATTTTTCGTATTTGTATGAGCTAGCTTAAAAAAATTAAATGAATTTGAAAATTTTTCCAAGAGGAGATAGTTTTTTTCGACGAATAATTGCCAAAAAACCGCTGGTTTTCTACATATTCTAAAAAAAATAAAGCAAAATTAGAAAATTTTGACCGCATGATTTAAGTTTGGCCTACCTACGTTTACAAGTTATGTCAAAATTGCAGATAATTTCGACATAAAACCTGGGAGAGATAGTTTTACCCATTTTCGCTTAGGTCCTCTCGTGTGCTTATATGTGAAGAAGTGTATGCATACAAAAAAATTAAGATTTATTTCCACAAGCTAAAGAATACTTCTACAAGATGGCTAATATAATATATGAATAGTATCCTAAGAGCCCTGTATGGCTAATTTTTATCGAGAAATTCAATTCCAGCGACCAGTACCCCCTTAAGCACGAAATTTATTAAATTGGAAAATAACAACAGTTTTTCGGAAGGTTCGCTTCAAAACATGAAATGTGGCATATCAATAGGACTTATATAAGTAATTAGTAATCTTTACAAAAACAGTAAAAACACACACTTACGCAGATCACTCATGTATTGCTCAACTTAAATCAAAAATAATTCGACTGCATAAAGTGTGTAGGTTGTAATTTAAGGCATTTCGAAATGCGATTATGACTCATTCATGTTTCGAAGCATTTTCTCAGAAAATTTTTCATCGGGCAGCATCTCTGCACAATACCAGATTTCAGCAGATAAATTTAATGTTTAATGGCTACACCTGTTAATGTTTTAAAAATCAGTTTCTATTTGACAACTAGTATTTTCAAAGAAATTCGATTTGGTCATATATAGGTTACATTTTTCTAGGTTTTGTCTTTTTTAAATTATTTGGATAAATCTATTTAAAATACTTTTCAATAAATCGTCCAACAAAAAAAAATGTTCATATATTTGTTAGGCAACTCGTCGGCATATCCCATTTGAACAATGTGACAAGATTCGGCGCCGAGAATTCTCATCGAATGCAGGTGTCTCAAATATGTTACATGGTAGGTTAAAATATATTATTCGGGTGTTCACCTGTGATAATCATTGTTTTTTCGAGTTTAAATTTTGACCAAAAAATTTGATTTGATTTTATTATGGGGTGGTGGGTGGAGAAAACCCACTATGAATTTACTCCTTGAGTGTACATATTGTTTACTGACGTTAATTCACATCCGTTAATTATCACATTAAACATAGGTATTTTTTAACCTTGGAGGCTTCAAATATAAGCGAAAACTCGCTCATTGCGATTGATTAAAACAAAAAAAACATNTAAAAATGTTTTTTGCTAGATTTTAAAAGAAATACTAGCATGTGTGAACAATTGGAGCTATCTATAGCTTGTCCTCCATTAAAATCGACTATAGACTGTTCAGAAACTTCTTGGAGGCAAATAATATCCCCTATTCACACTTTTGTGAATATCCCGGCCCTACTACTTAAAAACAAAAATGCAAAATTTGCTATATTTGGAGAAAGTCAACGACCATTAATTAAACGTATTGCTGAACATTCTCAACGTTCTTCAAAATCTGCAATAACCAAACACATTTATTCTTGTCCAGCGTATGAACGCGCGTATCTTGATGCCCTGAGAAAAAATTTGCGAGATACAACTCGTGATACAAAATATTTTAAGCTGAATGTTCAGTATTATGGAAAATAATTTGTCCAATTATTATGATAGAACGCTTATGAAAGCGTTGGCTATAACTTTTTTTAAGCCACCTTTATAAATGAACAAGTTTCCCATAAAGCTGTCGCTTTCATCTAGAATAAGGCATTTATGTTTGAGTTTTTGGTGCCTTATTTTTACAATTATTAAACTTTCTAGAATAGATATAAGGATGTTTTTTAATTTTGTAAATGAAAAACATCAGTATTTGATATACTGTATATCTTTGAATATTTCAGGTAGAATTATTTTAAAATTTTATATTCTGTTTAAACTTTGTACTGTAGTCCTGTTGATGCCGAAAATGGCAAAATATCGACTTTAAATAAATTACAAATTATTGTGATTATTAATTATATTTAAAACACTTTCCTTTAGGATTAATCAGGGATTAATGATCAACGGATTAATGATTAATCAGGGCCGAGATATTTCACAAAAGTGTGAATAGGGGATGTACAAAATTAAAAAAAAATACCAAAAAAAATTGTGGACATGCTACTAGCATGAATCATGCTGCATGATGCTAGCTATCTAAGAGCTGTCTGAAAGCCGTTCTTTCAACGATGTGGACAGTGGCCACTGGACACCCTATTTACTTACAAGAGGGACTCTGGTAGAGAAAAGAATACAAATTTAGCCTGGAAATATTCTTTCATTATGTATAAATATTTCCAGGCTTAATTTTCTGAAGAATAATACCAGGGATATCATAACAGTGGATGACGGCATGCGGCAATGGCACGACGCAATAAGCAACAGTGTGGAAATAGGCGAGATTTTGGCTAAAAGCTCGTGTGTTGCCTATTGCCATCATCCACTGTATGCATTATTAGTGATACTGTATACGGTCGTTTCGGACGAATTTTTATATATATTATCAACTAGATATTTGGTGCAGTTTTAGCTATCTAAGAACCAAATCGACTGAGTCGTTATTGAACGCCGCGTTGTTTCTCACTCCCGCGTTTTTGAGAACCTCGAATCTTTACGACAGGGCAATAAGGGGTATAAGTTATACCGTATACCTAGTGACATACCCGGGAGCACTATCTGCCAAACTAAAAGCGTCAGCAATATTTCCATAAACTTATAGGGTCAACTCTTGTATTGGGGGTCAACTCTTGTATAGGGGGTATAACTTATATCCCTTTATGACCTTTTGATTAATCTAAGAGGTGTGGGTTGAGGGAGCCAATCCTTACACTCTTAAGACCCCTTCTAGCCACTCATGAGGCCGCTTTCTCTTCTTTTCCGCCCACAACTCTTAGATTAATCAAAAGGTCATAAAGGGATATTTCAAACGAAAACGTTAAAAATAGTAAACTTTCCTTTACAGAAGCTACAGGAGCTGGATTGGTGGTAAATGTAAGTGGCTTGGATAAAGGAGGAACCGAAGGACCTGCTCGGCCTTTTGCATCGATTGCTTCGACTTGAACAAAATAAGAAGTTGCCTGTTTTAGAAGATTCACTTCATAACTCGAAATTGTTGTTTTATTTAATTTCGCTGTTGAAAGGGATTGAAAATAAAAATTATTATTATTGGAAACGTTTCTATTTAAATTTAAAAAATAATTATTTATATTTTCCATCAAAAAATTTTTTTCTTGAATTATGCAAAATTGTTTTGGTTCCAAAAAATCCATCGGAAAGTAAACAGTAAAAAATCTGCATCAATAAAAGAGACCAGAAAGGCATTTTGAACGTAATTAATTTTCTAAACACATCTTGTCGGCACATTCGAATTTTTTTAGGATCGGATCGGTAGACAAACCAAAAAAATCGGATCAATGAACTCTACAAAAAAATTGGATCGGATCGGTAGAGTCTCTGAAAAAATGGGATCGTTTTTTTCGTAAAACGTACCGCGTGAGTTTGAAGTGTCACAGACGTTTGTGCTGAAATGAAAACCCTTCTCTTTGTGTAATCAAACAAAATTAATCGAGCGTGAACTGATGATGCATAAATTCGCGTAGGTTGATATTGTCATCACGAAGTGCCCTAGATTTAATATAGAATTGAATTTCATGAAAAATTAGCTATGAAATATTCGTGCCAGAATTTAAAAACTCTAGAAAATGGTATCACGGGTGCCCTAAATTTTGATCTATAAAATGCAAAAAAATGGTCCAAACCAAAATTTCGATATGCAGCGAATAGAGAATTAAATTTCATGAAAAAATAGCAATGAAAATATTCGTGCAAGAATTTTAGAAACTCTAGAAACTGGCATCACGGGCGCCCTAAATTTTGATCTACTAAAATGCAAAAAAATGGTCTCAAACAAAATTTTGATACATGTATGTATTTAATATAAAATTAAATTTCATGAAAAATTAGCTATGAAATGTGCGTGCCAGAATTTTAAAACTCTAGAAAATGGCATCACGGGTGCCCTAAATTTTGATCTTATAAAATGCAACAAAATGGTCCCAAACCAAAATTTTCGATATGCATTGAATGTAAAATTTTATAAAAAATATTTTATTTCCTTGAAGTTAACCGACCTTATTTCTACTTTTGTAGCTATCACCGGAATATCAACGAGTTCAATTTCTGTTATTTTCTTAAAATTGGTTTGAAATTTCTAGTTATTCAGGGGATTCTCTGTCAATATTCAGATAAATTTAAATAAAAATTGTATGCATTCTTCCAAGTATTTTTTCCAGTCTGATTTCAAACTTTTAAAAATTTGACGTAAAAAGTGCTAGAGGGCAATGGCAAACCTTCAGCTGCTATTTTTATGAACCGATCATTTCCTTAATTGATTATCGGCTTGGGATAGAAAGAATATTCGGTTGAAGACAGCGGGCCGTCAGTGTGTCTTTTCCGACACAATTCTAGGTCAAACGGGACGAACCATTTAAATAGATTGTATATAGATTGTAAATGAGATATATTTGTTGACCAAAATTTAGGATTATTGCTGAGAGAAATCGATTCAGTTTTCCGAAAAAATGGTCAAAAAGTTTTTAAATCTGATTATCCTATTTATTTTCTGCTATTATACAATTTTTGATACCTATGTTACGGTTTGAGTTTTTTCTTATTATGAATCGTTAACATTTCACTAAAGTTTTCTTCGCTACTTGAAACTAAAGCTATTCATCAAAATATCGATTTTGTTAAAAAAACCCCGTTTTTTTGTTTTACTCAAAACGGCTTCATTTCAATTTTTGGGAGTCGTCTGTTTCCTCCCGGGAGGATAAAGCTACAAACTTCGGTGTGATACCACTAAAAAATGAAAAAATGGAGCGCCTCAATAAAAATGGCTCAATTTCTTAGCGCTGTAAATTTTTTAAAAATTGCAGTTGGACCGGAAAAATTTTCAACATTTCGGAATATGGCCCAGACTCCAAAGAATATTTCAATCCTGAAAATTGGGTGGTGACACCAAATTTAAATGCGGCGGTGCACTCTTGTTCGGGCTCATGCTTGGACGAAATTTCCCAGCTTCAGATGAGACAATTTACAAAAGAAAAATTTAAAGAAAGAATTTCGGATTTTAAAATAATAATTTTTATTATCCCGGTTTCGTCGAAAATGTTTTCTTCGAAGCACTATTCAAATACAGTCGAATTTCCGACCCAAACATTAATGAGTTATTTGCAAATACTCTAACTCAACATCTGACCAAAATTATGTGCCTTTACTGTAATTTACTTTTCGTGCTGTTATTAATCGTGAAAATAAAAAGTTAAAACAAATTTATTTGATTCAAAATATTATATTTATCAGTGTCCTCATTTAGCTCGGCATACGATCGCTCGCTAGATCATTGCAAAAATAAGTTCTTAGTATTTAACCAAAAACTTTCTCCGAAAAATACCAAAAAATCAGATAAAAATGAGCATCTGTTTAAAAGTGGGAGGAAACGGACGTATCTCCAATTTTTGTGTCTTCGCTACCTGAAACTCACGCGGTAGTTTTAAAAAGGGATCGGATCGGAAAAATCGACCCGATCCAATACAATTATGCCAACCCCTGCTTGTGATCTCTCTAACATCAAAATATTTGATTCATTTTTTTGGTGAATAATCAACGTCAAAAGTGTCATAATAGTTTTTTATATCCATTATTCACACTTTTGTTAATATCCCGGCCCTACTACTTAAAAACACACTACGTTTCCCAATCACGGCCGGGATATTAACAAAGGTGTGAATAGGGGATATATATGGGGTAAAATCACATAAGAAATCAAATCAAAAAAATAGAAATTGTTTGGTTATTGCGATTTTCTTCATCTAGAAACTTTCTGGTAGAAACAAGTACCGTAGTAGAAAGTCAATTTACGTTGAAATTTTCAAAAAACTTGACAAATACTAAGTACTAAATTTTAATCCCTCAGCTGGAATAGATAACTGAGTAGTCGACGAATGATCAATACCATCTTCCGAGAATTGATCCGACATATAAAAAGTTATATTATATTTTTCAGCCAAACTCTCGGGTGTCCAGGCTACGATTGCAGTTGTGTCCGATCTGCTCACAATATACGGATCCCGTACCATGAACGATTCGGTACGTATTTCTTGCTGAGTTCTACTGATCATTTTATCGTTTGCGAAACCCTGCACCATAATAGTGTAATTCTGGCTGTGATCAAGATTTTCTAATAAGAGGACAGGCTCGAGGACATCGATAGTTTTGACCACCTGGTCATCTTTTGTGACCAAAACCTTAAAAGTATCCGCTTTTCCTTGAGCCCATTGCAGCTCAGTTGTGGTTTTTCCGATGTTTAAAAATTCCATTCCATCTATAGGAGGGCTCATGACGCCAAAATCGTTATCAACCGGTGCCGATGATTTACCAGCGGAAACAGCGGTTACTCTCGTGGTAAATGTTTCGCCAATCATTAGCGGTGCTTTGAGAATATGACGAATTTCAGACTCTTCAGCCTGGGCGATATTTTTCTCGATGACATCGCCCTGGGAGTTAATAAGCTCTACTTCGTATGACTCAGTTTTTCCGGCGCCGGGAGTTATGTATAAAATCACTTCGTCCATTGAGGGGTTTGGGACGGCCTTGACGGTCGGCTCGGAGGGTTCTAGTAAAGTTAGTAATAATTAATTAAATTAATTAATTAAAATAAAAAAGAACAAGGAATTTTCAAATTAACAAAAGCGAATGATTTTTATCAAAAACGTTGACAAATGTTTGGTTTTGCTATATTTTTTCAAATTTTATGAGAAATTGATGGTACAGTTCGTACTACAATTAGTATGGGCAATTATTTTTTTATATTTACTTGACGCTGATTGGCTTCGGCATTAATGACGCATACATAAAGTTTTTGGCCGATGACAATTTATAGTATCAAACAAGAATTTCAAGGTTAAAAAAATGCTAGAGCAGATTAAAAAACGAAAAAAAAACAATTTGGCATAATTTTACTGGAATTTTTAGGTTTTTATGTTTAAACTTGAAATTTGAACTAAATCTCAATCTACAAGAAATGTACAATAAAAATTGTGTTGGTGAGTCAAAATATGTTTCGTGTTCAAAATTGCAGTATTCTGAAAAGTAATCAGGCAGCTTTGTAGAACAAAATTTTGCTGAAAAATTTATCGATGGAATTTTTTGTACAATAATTATCTTGAAGATCGTTATTTTTGTTTGAAATAGAGCGGGATTACCAGCCAATCTTCGGCATTTTCAAGTCAAATGGAAAAATCCATCACAAAAAAAATGGTTCTCAGATTAGTAATGTAACAAGCTGCCTTTTATTATTATTTTTTGAATTAAAGTGGTTCCAAACGCCATGAAACACCTTGAATTGAAAGTAATTGTATATCAAAACTATAAACATGAATATATAAACTATATAATATTATATCCCGTTCCAAGGGAGTGAACACAAAATCGGGAGAGAGATATCAGTGTGGTGTAAAATAGGGATTTAAGCGATGGGTGAGTGTGGAGGCCGCCTGTCGGCCAATCAGGGACGGTTATTTCCTAGTCTAGTACATTCCCACGGTTTCGGTGTTCACTCCCTCTGAACAAGATATACTAGGTACTAGTATACATTTGTAATTTATAGATTCGACAAAATCCACTTCAAAATAAAGTTGAATTGGCATGAGCTAGCGTCAGATACTGCTATGGTTTAAATATTTGAAAATAAATGAACCAGAATGAACAAAATATGAAAAAATTATTATCTTAACCACATATTTTACCGCTTGATTCGGGTTGCTCGACCGCGAACAATCTTCCCGTTTTCCAGGGAATTATTGGACGTAGTAGACCTGAGGCAAAGTTTGTTAGATAGTGAGTTTTTTACGTATGTTTATGCCGACTTGTTATAAATAATAGGTCAAAGTGAGTTTCAGAATGACAAACTTCGGAAAACTAACTTTTTTATCAACTCAGAGATGATATTTTGGTTTAGGTTTCAAACATTTCTTTTCTCAAACTTAGAAAATTTAATGACGTAAATTTGGCTCAATTAGTGTTCAAAAATCAAGATTAGTAAAAACACGCCTTTTACATCTTAACAGAATTTGGCAAGATTTGGAGATGCCGCGAACCGCAAAAGCAACACCTCAAAGGTTGAAATAAAATGTCAAAAAATATGAATTCGGTTATCTAATAATGCCGGTGTTTTTGTATTATTCGATTCGCAATCTCGGTTTGGAGCTAGTATTTTAGTATCGTCCAAAAATTTCATATTTGTTTTTAACCCGCGGACTACGAGCAAATTTAAATCGCTAAGCTGAAATAAAAAAATCCAGAAAAAGTATAAATTATAACTTTTGTGTACTTTTTCAATTTCATTCAATTTATTTTTATTTCTCTAAAGTTATCAAGTTATAATGATAATATTGATAAGTTAACCAAAATTAAGGGGGTATTAATCGCTGATTTCATGAGGCCTTAGGGGCATTATAAATGCTCCAAAATAACCTGGGGTGATAATAAAGTGTACTACCGACCAAATCATCAAAAAAATTTATTCAAAATTTTCGCGTTTTTCGGTTTTTTTCTAAGTATTTTATTCAAAATGAATTGAAAAAATTACGTTTGCTTTAATTTAACAACTATAACTTCAAAATATCATCTTAACGTAAGCCAACTTTCTAATCAGTGGCTTTCTTTTGGGTCTACTTACAAAAAAATCGAGGCACTTTTTTTCAAAATTTTTCTTGTGGGTCCTTAAAAAAAAATCATATTTCGAGTTTTAGGTTGAAATCCAAAACAATGAACGAGTTTATTTTTCGTATTTGTATGAGCTAGCTTAAAAAAAATTAAATGAATTTGAAAATTTTTCCAAGGAGGAGATAGTTTTTTCGACGAATAATTGCCAAAAACCGCTGGTTTTCTACATATTCTAAAAAAAATAAAGCAAAATTAGAAATTTTGACCAGATTTAAGTTTGGCCTACCACTTTTACAAGTTATGTCAAAATTGCAGATAATTTCGACATAAAACCTGGGAGGAGATAGTTATACCATTTTCGCTTAGATCCTCTCGTGTCGCTTATATGTGAAGAAGTGTATGCATACAAAAAGAATTGAGATTTATTTTCCACAAGCTAAAGAATACTTCTACAAGATGGCTAATATATAAATGAATAGTATCCTAAGAGCCCTGTATGGCTAATTTTTTATCGAGAAAATTCAATTCCAGCGACCAGTACCCCCTTAAGCACGAATTTTATTAAATTGGAAAATAACAACAGTTTTTCGGAAGATTCGCTTCAAAACATGAAATGTGGCATATCATAGGACTTATATAAGTAATTAGTAATCTTTACAAAAACAGTAAAAACACAACTTACGCAGATCACTCATGTATTGCTCAACTTAAAATCAAAATAATTCGACTGCATAAATGTGTGTAGGTTGTAATTTAAGGCATTTCGAAAATGCGATTATGACTCATTTCATGTTTCGAAGCAATTTTCTCAAAAAAATTTTTCATCGGGACGAGCATCATCTTCAATATGCCTCTAACAAGATTTCAATTTCAAATTGCAGTCTAAAAATTTAATTTGTCTTAATGGCTACACCTTGTCAATGGTTTTAAAAATCAGTTTCTATTTGACAACTAGTATTTTCAAAGAAATTCGATTTGGTAAATATATGGGTTTACATTTTTTCTAGGTTTTGTCTTTTTTAAATATTTGGATAAAAATCTATTTAAAATACTTTTCAATAAACCGTCCAAACAAAAAAAAATGTTTCATATATTGTTTAGGCAACTCGTCGGCATACCCATTTGAACAATGTGACAAGATTCGGCGCCGAGAATTCTCATCGAAATGCAGGTGTCTCAAATATGTTACATGGTAGGTTAAAATATTATTTATTCGGTGTTCACCCGTGGAGTAAATCATTGTTTTTTCGAGTTTAAATTTTGACCAAAAAAATTTGATTTGATTTTATTATGGGGTGGTGGTGGGAGAAAACCCACTATGAAATTTACTCCTTGAGTGTACATATTGTTTACTCGACGTTAATTCACATCCGTTAATTATCACATTAACAAATAGGTTATTTTTTTAACCCTTGGAGGCTTCAAATATAAGCGAAAACTCGCTCATGCGATTGATTAAAATACAAAAAAAACATTTGAAATAAAGAAAAATAATAAATCGGCCAAAAAATAGCACAAAACCTGTTAATTTTTTTGAAAATCGCACATGCCTAAGATTAAAAAAATTTCAAGCAGCCAATTTTCAATTTATCGCGCACTTAGTCAAAAATAGATCACTCTTCAAGTTCTCCAACGGCTTGGAGAATCAACAGCCTCCAAAATATCTATCAATTAAAAAGACATTTGTTCCTACAAGCGTCTAAGGGTTAAGTGGGCTAATCATAAAACAAGTCTTACAAATGCTACGCTCAACAAAACCGCATTTTTTCGTTCCAATTTTGAAAAAATAATTCGTCACCATGCCGGGTCGGGTCGGCATTTTACGAGAGAAAACCACAAATTTGATTCTGAAAATTCATAAAAAAATCGATAAAAATTCACCAGCAAGAAAACATAAACTTTAAAAAAAATGACCATTTTTGAATTAAAATAAAGTTGTTTTACCTTCATTTTGCTGTGCATAACTTAGGGTACTACAAATGCCTAGATACAAAAATGTCTTCCAATGCATTCTATTTTCTTTTCATGTTTTCTCTAGATTTTTTTTGATCTCTCTTAACTAAAAATACTTCTTTGGAAAAATATAAAAGTATCGATATAAGGGGCTGAAAAAAGGGATGAATTGTGTGTGGCGCAACTGAGCCCACACTCCACCTCCATTTTTATTGATTCAAAAATTGACTTTTAAAAGTTCATGATTTTTAACGATAAATTAAATAAGATGTTTTTCTATCGATTCAACCCTTCAACGACCGGCCAGAATGATATTTTTGTAAGCAAAAAAAAATTCTACAAACCGCGATACGGCAAGATCGGAAAAGGCGGCAAATAAGAACATTAATTTTTGGATTATAGCCCATAATTTATACGCGAAAATTAAAATGAGATTAGTTTCGTTGAAAAAACAATCCGAGTAAACTTTCATATATTTAACGCAAAAATAAAAGTCGTCGATTTTTCATATTTGACAAGATTGTTCACCACTACAGAAAAGTTACTCGATTTCCGACAGTTTTTTATACTTTTTATATAAATTCTAGTAGGTAAAAAACCTCTGAATTTATTAGCCGAAATTTATATTATCGAACATGCTTGATAAGATTGATATACAGTCCCCTATAATTATTATGCTCGGCCAGGCACTTTTGTGCCTACGCAACGCTATTCTTTAACGTTATCCGCCTACGCGAATGTGATGACACCTCTTTTGCGCATTCAAGCGGGTGTATATGATACATTTTTTTCAAAAACGGTTAAAATTTATGTGATCTGTTTCAGTGAATCTTTGAGAAATAGCAAAATCTTTAAATTTTCTTTCGATATTATCATCCAATCTTAGGGAAAAATTCGCGAATCGTGAATCAATGCCTATCTTTTGCCTTCACCTATACACCGGAAGTCTGGAAGACAAATTTTATCTTCAGATGCGTGGGTTTTTACGTAGGTTTTTGCGTAAGGTTCAACATATGCGCCGACCCCTGCTGTTAGTAAAAAACATTAGATTTCCTAATTCATCAGTTAACCGCATATTTTAATTAACATTTCACTGCAAAAACTTATCTTTCACCCAAAGAATTGAATTAATAAATTATAGTACCCAAAGAATTTCAGTGAGTAAAACATTCCAAAGATAGATTACATTTTTCAGTTCCATTTTAATATTTATTTGATATAATTTTCGTGGCCAAAGTATATTGGGATAATTAAGAGGGTGGTGAATCACCACTGGTGATTCCTCACTGGTGAATCTTTTTTTCTCTTTCAAATTTCTTCATACAAATATTTCATATCTATCGGAAATGTCTAGAAAACTGGACACAATTATTTTTTTTTAAATTCTTATTTTGTATTCGATTTTTTTCTAAATAATTTCTTCTGAACAGTTATTCAACCTTAGATTTCAATCAAAAAAGTGAAATAGAAAATAGAGTTTCGAGGTCAGTAGAAGAGCCTTTGATTTAAACTGTCATAACAAATACTTCCAATGTCTTCCATTAACCTCAAGTGCCAAATTCTAGAGATTTTCTCCAATAAATCATAATCTAATCTCAGCGAATGAACATAGCAAATTATGGCATACCAGTGGTATGATACCAACCCCCCCCTAACAGAAATGTCAAACTGGTGTTTTTTAGAAATAGAATTGTCTATTTAAGGAATTTTCTATTTAAGAATTGTCGATGCAAGATCATTAATAATTTTTTTCCCTTCCAAAAAACTCTGTGCACCAAACTATTTTTTTTTCTGTCTGTAAACACACAAAAATTAAAATTATAAATAAATAAACAATAAGGAAAAAAAAACCACTCCCAGAATTTATTTCAAATTTATAAAGAGTTACCTCCTAGTGCATCTACTCACATAATGTTTACAATTTGTAACGTTTCTATAAAACTAATCTTACAAAATAAACCAATTTTATTTAACATTTATGTGCAAAAACATGTTACTAGTAGTACCTTACACGTAAACAAAAACATGCTACCAGCAGTAACTTACAATTGTAGTACAATTATTGTACTACTTTTTATTTTCTAAATTTTGTAAAATATTTTAATACTAGCCAAATAAGTTATGACTCATAACTTATGAGAGTTTTTGAATAAATACGACCGAAAAAATGAATTTCTGATTTTTCTGGCAGATTATGAAGGATTTCTCAAAAGTGTCAAATTTTTTTCATTTTCAAACCTTCTTCGATCTCTCCCATGGAAATCTCACCTCCGACAAACGTTAAA
>SCLH01000573.1:6847-32215 GCA_004367855.1 Oikopleura vanhoeffeni | reverse complement strand
TGGTATTCTACCTTTTTTTGTGAATTTTTGGGTACAAACTGAATTAAATCTCATTAATTTACCTCTCGCTGTTCAATAGTAGCCACATCCTCATCGTCGTCTCCAGATGGATATCTTTTTATTGAAATTTCGATCCCGTCGGCACCATCTGGTTTTGTTATTCGGTAGAGAACGGTAGATTCGGTTACTTGGTTCATATCGATTATTCGAGCCTTTCCCATGGCGGGCATTTTAACCGTCATTTGTGTTATTTCACCTCTGTTTATCCGAGTTTTAAATTTTATTTGATATCAACTTGAATAAAAACTGCTAGTTATAAATTGTGATAATCATTCAAATATAGTGATAATTTTTCAAAATTAAAAGTGATTAGAATTTCTTTTTTTCGAAACGTATGTCCAAAAATAAAAAAATCATGTTAAAATTGGTTTGATTATAATTGAAAAAAGTGATAAGGTGTCCGAGATCGCGCAAATTTTTATCACGTAAAAATTTCAGATTATACGTACATCTTATGTGTACATCTTACGTAAAATTTTGTGCAAATATGATCTTTTTTCGAGACATTTTGAATTTAAAGCTCAATTTTGATTGGTCAAAATTTGAACTAATCAGAATCTAGGATTTTAATTTTCTTTGAAACTTAAGGTTTTCGTGAGATTTCAAATATATATAAATCAATATATGTTCATTATAAATTTTTGTCCTTTTTCGTTCTTTGAAAATTGTAAAAATTGCAAAAATCGTTAATTGTCGGTGTTTTTTGTTTCTGACTCGTCCGAACTATTTTGCCCAAGCTACTAAAGTGAACGGTTTTATATGAAAATGTACAAAACGATCTGCCACTTTCAAAATTTTTAGGGCATTGGTATTCTGACAAATTTCCAATAAATCTGATGTGTGATAAATTATCACTGATAAGCCCGGAAAATGTTCTGAAATGGACGATTTGAAATAAGAAATTTCAAAAATAAAAAATGGGCATCACTTATTTTGTAGAGAATTATCTGCCAAGTTTTTTCACTTGTAAGATTTTTTTTTAGATTTGAGATTTTTTCAAAGAAAAGACGGTTTTTTTGGGGGTTGAAATTATAGGTTAAATTAAGGGTGACGATAATTGAGATTTCTCAGATAATTTTTGATGCCCTTTTTGTAAGAAAATTTTCACTGAGTTTTTAACTACCAGGATTTTTACTAATTTGGAATTTTTTCAAATAAGTAAGGTTTAGAAAATTTATAGTTCAGAATTTCAACAAAAAAAAGAAATTCACAAGTCTTTCCTGAGATTTGGAACAAAAATCGGAAAAAACTCTTCGCTTGGACCTTAACCAGGCTTTGCGGTGAATTTGATTTCAAGTTGAAAATTTTCTATATTTTCAAGGAAGAGTAGGCTTTTGGCGTGAGCTCCCAAATAAGCTGTTTTGACCACTAGGGGCGAAATTTCTAAAAGGCTTTCGCTCGGAGTTGCGCATTTATATTTGAAGTTGAATTGCAATAACAGAAAAAATAATGAGAAATGAATAGGAGTAGGCTTTTTTAGTAGTTTTAGGGACCCTACTAAAACCATTTTCTTGCGCAGGTTAAAGTATCAGTGCTCTGAATAGTACTGACAACTTCTCAAGAGTTTGTACTACGTATTTGGAAAAAAAAATAATTATTTCTAAGCAGGTTTCTCGAAACTTTCTCTCGAAAATGTGTAAAAAGAGCCCAATTATCGACGCCCACTCTTTTAACCCTTGGAGGCTCCTGCAACACTTAATTGGTGCAACTTTGAAAGCATTATTACGGGAAAAGAAAAAGTGCTTGGAACTTTATTGTACTCTAGTCCTCGAGATTAAGGATAGACTTAATCTTTAATAGTATGTAATTTACATTTTGACTTTATTAACCCTATAGAAAAGTGACATTAACAAATTGTGCTTCAACCTACGCAATTTTTTTGTGAAGAAATGGGAGATGTTAGAACAAAAATTAATTATGGAAAAGATTAAAGATTAAATTTTCTAAAAAGTGACTTCCTCAGAAATAACCTGCAATTTTCGGTCTTTAATCTTCAGGTGTTTTTCGAAAAAATAACCTAACCTACGAAATTTATCGAAATCACTTTCAAAAAAATAAAAGTTTACTCAGAGCGGTCAGGACAAAAATTGAAAAAGCAGCAGTTTCAAAAAAAAAATTTCTATAAATTGAATCATTCAGAATCAACCTGCAATTTCTGGTATTTAATCTATAGGTGTTTTTGAAAATAGTCCGGAGCCTCCAAGGGTTAAAGGTGCGAAAAGTGACCTTTTAGTCCTCGGGTTCTCACGGGACATAAAATAGCGGTATCACAAAAAAAAAGCTGACTTGACAGCGAAGGGTTTTCTTCAGGGGTATATCTTTTTGCAACGTTATCGGATGTACCGTCTGGTCAAAATTAACCAGTAAAGTATAGCTTTCGGTACCGGAAGTGATATTTCAATGATTTACATGTACCAAAATATGTGCAATTATCGGTTTTCTGGAAACGGTATTATGAACTAGGCGTCATAAGTGACCGCAAGGTGGCGCTAGAAGGGAATTTAAATTTTGAGTGAAAACCGAAAGTGATATTTTCCCTTGCTATAAATTGCCTTCTAGCGCCACTTTGTTCATAATACCGTTTCCAAAAAACCGATAATTGCGCATATTTTGTTACATGTAAATCATTGAAATATCACTTCCGGTACCGGAAGCTATACTTTATCGGTTAATTTTGACCAGACGGTACATCCGATAGGTTCAAAGTTCAGACCTCTCTAGCACCAAAACAATTTATTGGATCGTGATCGAACGGCTATCTAGAGTATATCTTTGACTGAATCAGACCAGATAAAATTATCTCGGAAAACTTTTCAAACAGACACTAGTAGTGTCAGACTACTCTAAGGTTAGCCCGACGATTTTTAGGCCTACGGTAGCTGATTTTTTGATATGTTATAGGAAATCATGAATAAATGATCTATGAGAAAGAATTTTCAAAATTGTATCAGAAAAGTATTTAAAAACACAAAACCGTTTTTGAGATTGTCTATCATTTAGCTTGAAGTTTTCGAAATAAAATTCAAGAATAATTTCAAGCTTTATGATAGGGAAAACATTTTCTGAAAATGCCGATTTTTGGGAAACGGGACAAAAATTTTTTTCAAAAAATTTTCTGTGTCAATTTCAGCACAGAAACTAAAAGTCCTCCGAAAATAAATGAAATCTGAGCTGGTAGATTTTTGCCGTTCATACCTTACACTACTCCCTCAATAATAATAACATAAATAATTTTTATCCGAAGAGACATTATTTTTCAAAAATATAAATGTATAATTTTTTTAATTTAAAAAACGGTCCTTTTGTTTCCTGAAATCGGAGTAATTTCTAATTCATATTGTGATTCTGGCTTGAGATTGTCGTCAGTTCCAAATATGACATCAAAAGTACCATCTTCATTAATATCATTCATATCAATTTCCTTTATAGTTTCTTCTTTGCTATTAGGCTGACTGGCAATGACCTCAATGAAATCAACGTGACCATCAACTGGTTTATAAGCTATTTTGATGGCTGATGCCGTCACTTCGATTTCTAAATCGGTTTCTTTGACCAAAGGCGGACTAACGAGGATATATAAAATCTGGTGCAATTAAATAAACAGTTAGCAATTCGAATTTAAAATTGGCGGAAAGTATTTGCAATAGATTTTTGAGTTTAAAAATATCTTAATTAAAATAGGTCTTCATCATAACAGTCACAGACTGTGACTCACAGTACTAGTGATTCAAAATCATCAGAAATTCGAAAAAATACTGCTTTTCGGTTGGTCAAAAATAAACTAATAAGAGATCAAAATATTTGTTTTGGAGCGTATTTTCGATTAATTTTCAAGCGTTAAAATTGCAAGAACAAATTGCAGAAAAAAAAAATCAAAAATGTAAGGATAAGGGTAAAGGTAGTGTAATATTTTTGGTAGATAGTTTTTCAGGTAAAAGTTTTTCTGGTTTAGGACCCGAAAAACTGACTACTTGCTAAATGGTTTTTTGGGGTTTTTGATGAATTTTAGGAAACATCGAAATTGCCAAAAAACTCGTAATTGCTGAACGGAAAAATAAAAACACCAGTTAAACTTTTCAAACAATTTAGAGAAATCGGAAAGGTACAAATTTGGTACTACAAAAACCCTAAAAAAATATTAACATGAAAAACTTTATACCAGAACCCGAACAACTTTTACCCGAACAATTTTTACCCAAAAAACTATCTACCGAATATTTTGTGTTCTAAAACACATATGCGCTCGTAGAAGTTAAGCGTTTATAAGTGAAACCAGTCTAACAAAACTGTTGTTCTGCATCAATTTTTTAGCTGATGACTTTGAATTTGATTAGTTTCAGAAACTAAGTTTCAGAAACTAAGTTTCAGAAACTAAGTTTCTGCGAAAAAAGTTGGTTTGAAAACATTATATCCCATTGCTTAGATTCACAAAATCAGAAAACTCGACCCATTCCGAAAATATTTTTGGTCCATTTTTGGACTCTTTCCCCACAGCTCGTACTTTTCCATAATATTCATATCCCAGAGGCAAATCCGTGAACTTAACCTCTCTGTCGGTAGTCGCTGTTTTCTCGTACACTTCAATGATTTCCTTCGTCGATGGGTTCACTTGTACCAATTGAACTTCGTGATCCGTCTTTTTTGTTTTCGATTTGTTAAAAGTAAGGTCGATTTGCCCTTTTTGAAGGCGACTCTCACCAGAGATTGTCGCAGTTGTCGGCGCCTCAGGAATCTTATCATCAGAGACACCAGGCATGTTGGTTTCGGAAACAGGCAATTTCTTCTAAGAATATGGTGCTAAAAACGCTCAAGACAATTTTAACTGGTTATTTTAAAACAAAGGTTTTTCAAAATAAACTCTATTTTAAAGTTAAATTTTCATGACTTCGGAAGTCAGACTTTAGTTTACGTTTTCAAAAGACGAAATTTGTGAGCCGTTTTTTGAAACAGGAGTGAGAGCTTATCGGATAAGTCTTATCCAAACAAAAGTCTTACGATTCAGAGTTCAGCAACCACCCGGTTAACCACAATGGCCGGTCAAAGTTGTAGTTCACTTTTGAGGTCATCGAATTCACATCAGAGTAATCTTCTTGGTAGACTTTAGCATGAACGTATTTTATTGGTTAATTATGTTCACTTAGGGAGCTAGAGAGCACAATCAATTGTTACTTGATTTTGCTCTCTGGAACCTTTAGTGTACATAATTCATTTATGCTTGATAATAAATTCATTAGAAAGTCGACCTCGCGGATACTTTTGATGCATTTTTCAAATCAATTCAGTGAATTTGAAATTGACCTTCAACTTTGACTGAGTGATTGTTGAAAAATCCATAGTGTTAAAATGACCAGAAAAAATCCTTCTTCAATTTTACGTCTCGAGGACAGTAAGCTAATTTTTGGTACCATTTCTTCGGCTTAGTAAAAGGATTAGTCACATTACATCCAGCATGATGCAAAATAACATCGGTGATTTGTTTTTCCAAAAAATGATAGGAAGACACCAAAAATACATTTTCGCTCTTTGGCCTTGAGGCAATAGCTAGCAATTGCGCATTGTTTATTCTATCAGTAATACCAACTGCAGTAAGAGTGATTCCAGGAAAATCACGCTTAAGAGCATCAGCCTGTTCTCGGACATCTTTGAAAGTTTAATTCATGTTTTGAAATAATTTTAGCAAGTATGAATATATCTTAAAATGGCATCAGTAGACCTTTACTTTTTCGTTCGTGGTTGAACTTATTTTTGAAGCTCTTGTTGGTCAAATAAGTTAAATCCAGTGCTTTTATTGGTCAAAAGCGAGTCAAACGCGAATGCGAAAGTACAGCCCTAGTAAAACCAAACTTTGATTTTGTTTCGTTATGTTTAATTCTGTATTGACCAATCATTGCCAAGAATTAAGTTAGTCGCTGGTACCTCATTGGCTAATAAATTATACATACTNTTTGTTGAAAATTATAACAAAAAACTATAGTTCACGGAAAAATAGTAGAATTTGTGAAAAATCGTCGGTTATTTGGCGTTCTAGAATTGCTCAGTCAACGGATCAAAAAAATCTTGTGATTAAAGTTTGACATACTACCCTTACGTTATCTGTGAGAATTTGAGCTCAGTTTTTTATTCCGTATGTGAGAAGATAGATTTTGCAGTTTGGAAAATGTCACCTTGTTACGGTACCTACCTATTGGTGTAATTATTATTATTATTATTATTTGTTTATTCGCAATCTAATGGTACAGATTGGCTACAATTCGACAGTATGTGTTTTTAGTACATATCGTTTCATCGTTGTGTTAGCAGCTTTACAATATTAATGTTTTATATTATACAGTTAAATTCTATATATACAGCTCTGAATAATTTATTACAGTTAAATATAATAATCTAAAATAAAATTAGAGATGGATTTTTAATCTTTGATTGATTTATGCAAATAATATATTGTCCCACACCGCTGTTAATTTTGGGATATTTTGATTATTGCTCATAATAAAGTGAGTCATTTTTGGCGTCCTCTTATTGGTTGAACGTTTTATTATTTTGAAATTTCACTATTTCCGATCCTATATTACGATTTTATATTTTACACGACAACGGAAGAGAAACGAAGGAAAAAATGTTGAATGCCATAATTGTCATACCTCTAGGATAGATCACACTGTGTGTTTTGTACGGTTTTATGTTTTATCTGTGTGATACAAAAAACTCGTAAAAAGGAAAAAACCTTATATTTTTAACAACCTTTTTTTAGATTTTACCCTAAGGTATGGATTGTGTTGATCGACACAGTATGCAACGGGTCATAATGCACCGTTCGTATGGCAAATTGATATTAAGTTATGCTGACGGTCATCGTGCTGTATTTTATGACCGGGAACAGATACAGTGGTATCTATCAGAATGTGACGCTTTGGTTAGTATTTTATAGTTTCATGATATATTGAAATGACAAAAAACAAAAAAACCCTTAATGTGCTCGAAAACCTAGAGTGAAAAAACTTGCATTCTAAGTGGAAAAACCTTGCTTTTCATTATAGTGAAAAATAAAAAATTTTATATTTTTTTGAAAATTCATTTTACGAGACTTTCCCTGAGTTTTATGAACAATTTTTCACGTTATTTATTTTACGGTAATTTTTGTTAATCCCCTTTTTAACAAAATTGAAATACCCCCTTACTAATCTGAAGAGAGCCATAATATAACCGTTACAATTTTCAGGATCGGCCTGCTGCTGCCGCTTTACGGGCAAAACAGCACGCTGTTGACGCCGTGATAAGCATGGTCTTTTGCCACGATCCTTTCCCCACTAGTTTTCAGGGCCATCGACTTTTATTAATAAATTCAATTAATTCTGGTCCAGCCCGTTATAGTAGAATTACTACATATCATCCAGGGGTAAAGGACCGTATCAGTGAATCATGGTTACTCGGTTACCCCCCTCATTTTCCCGAAACTTTGTTCCGATGCGAATATGTTCTTGAGTTACTAATATATCACAAGAAGATCGTGAACTATGGCGTCCTTACAATGGACAATATTACGACGTTATCGGACGTCATGACATCCCTCAAAAATCTATACAAGGTTTGTTTTTCTAAATCTTGTTTTACAAAAAATTTCATTTTGAAAATAATATTTTTCTTATTAAAACTCTTCAGGCACACTATTTTCATGGAATTTATGTTTGCGATTTGAAATCCTACTTTGGAAACGAAATACATCTCTTAACATCTGTAAGTGATTTCATTATTTATGACGGTTTATGAAAAATTACTCGAAAAAACCTATATGTGAAAAAATGTTTTCTCGCTTTCTAGATACACATTCAAATCGCTTTTTAAGCCCCACTGGTTTTTCCGTTTTTACGGTTTTATCTATTGTTTTATAGAAAAAACTAAGTCTATACTAACTTTCTGAGAAAAGACGGATTTTTATTTTACTAAATTTTCATACGTTTTATTATTACTACTTTTAAGGCAATCGACGATCTTTGGGATGACTCTATTGGACTACAAAGCCGTATTGTGCTTGAAAATTTACAAAATTTTGTTGATATTTATGATAACGTGCACCACATGCCTAGTAGTACAATTATTACTGGCATCAGCGCTGACGTCGATAAGTATTATCAAGATTTCCCTATGCCTAACTACCTTGTTAACTCCCTCTATCCCTATTCTCACCCTTACACACCACCTCCACCATTCGCTCTTGCAGCGTTGGCCTGTCGGTCGCCCCGGCCGTCCGATTCCGAAGACGACTCATACAATCGTTTTGACGTAATTACCCCTGAGCATCGATCGTATGAATCATTTATGACTCATAAGGCCCCTATTCCCCCTTAAGTGTTTTTTACAGCAACTTCTAGCAACCCACTTACTACCACTCCTCCCCCACATTTTTGTCCTGAATTTTATTGTAACTTTTATTTTTCCGCATCCTACCACGCCACATACTGTCTCAATTTTTTGAAATAAAATCGGATCTTGACCTTTCAACATTTTCAAAAAAACTTTTTTGGCTATTTTATTGCATAGTACATTTTACAGCATCACAGATCACAGGGATGTCAACTTTAATGAAGTTTTTCAATTCACCAGCAAGATGTTTTTTCATTATAACCTTTTACTGTTTTGATTTCGATTTTTATTATAAAAATAATTTCTGCTTATCCAATGTTTCGAGGATACAGTATCAGGCTAATGCGGACAACTCATGACTTGTTAGTTTCGAAAACATAAAAGCGCAGAACCCAGAGTCTACTAATTTTACGCAATAACTGTGGGCAGTACTCAAACTAAAATTTAAAATTCAAAAAAAATATCTTATGGGTTGGTAGTTTTTAAATCAGGCTTTTTTAAAAAATCATTTCATAAAAATTATTACCAATTTTTATTTTTGAGTTAATTTTGACTACCTTTATGGCTATTTTCTACTTAATTTTTCTATTTTTCAGCATATATTTATTAATTTATTTTTGTAAAAACACATAACACGACGGTTTTAATTTTTCCTAGTTTTGACTCGTTTAATTTTTACCGCCTAATCTTTTTATCTTTCCCGAAATTTCGTGTTTAATCATAGTCAACCTGTAGCTGGTTTCTATTATAAATTTTCATTCCGTTCTTAGACACAATTTTTATTGTGTAAAAAATAGTTTTGATCTTTTTAATCCTCATCAACTTTATTTATTTGGACATATTGGTTATTACGACGCTTGCCTATTTTACATTACCGATCCCTGCAACCCCGAATACGAAGAATTTGAGATACCTCAATTAAACCTATGTAAGTGATTTTTATAGAGAAATCTGGCCTTATTTTAGAGAAACCCCCCAGGAACCTTTACCTTTCTAGAGAAAAAATGCGGCACCTACTTTTTACTACAGTGATTTTTACAAAAAAAATGTCGACCAGTATTCACCTTCATCGGCACTTTTTAGAGAGATAATCACCAGAGAACATGCGTGAGAAATATTTTTACAGAAAAAAAGTCCTTTTTCAATAATTTTTTTAAAAAACTCTTCCTGCCAGAAAATCGTTTTTTGTCCAACCTGGTAGGACAGTCCTGCCAAATTTTCCTTTTTTTGTATAGTCATACTGTTATTTTTATAGAAAAAACAGTTAAATGTACATCTATGAGTTCTTATCCGTACTTTTCATTATGACAAAAAACATCCTCGTTTTTCGGCAGAAAAACAAACCTATTTTTATTTTTGTGTAAAAAATGTCATATATTTACTCTGGCAGGACAGCTATGCCCAAATTTCCATTTCTCGCACACATCCCATGATCATTTGTGGCATAAAAAAACCCCTTTGTTTTCTTAGTCTGTTTATTTCCACAATCCAAAAAAACTCTATGTGGCTTTTTTATGATAAAACTTTTGATTTATATAACTTTTGAGGTAAAAAAAATACTTTTGCCTATTCTGGTAGGACAGTTCTGCACAAATTTCCCCTTTGTACAGATATTTTTGGTCTTTTCTAAGTGGAAACAAAACGTGAACCGAATTCCACGAAAACCGGAAAAAAATTTTTATGTGGCTTTCATTTTTCATTTCTTATACAAAAAAATAACGCGTCGTTTTATTACGTTTTCCGGCAGGACACCTCTACAAAGCCATTTACTTTAAAAGCAAATCCACTCAAAAAAACTGTAAAGTAATCTGTTTTTTTAATGTCCAACACAGTTTTTTTGGAAATAAAGCATTTAATTATCGGAACAATTGTAGCCTTTCAAAAAAGATTTTTGTTTTTAAGCAAATTTCACTCTCCCCGTCCTCTTAAAAAAATTATATTAGTTATTTATAATTTAAAAAATTTTCCGCTTCCCGGTATCATCTTAAATTCCTCACAAAAAAACTTTTTTTAAATCAGTCTCTAAAAAAATTTTCAAAATTTTGACGTCACAAATAACGTGATTTTTAGATCATGGTTATTTCGTTGGACCTAACTCGTCGCAAGATCGTAAAAATATTGTCCACATCCTATCATCCGTGGTCCGTAATTTATGCTGATCTCACGATTGTGAATAATGCATTTCCTGATATTTGCCGGTTTTTACAGGTTGCCTCCGGAGATGGTCCTTTAGTTGAATCTGATGACAAAAGACTTGAGCCGGATTATTCCAGCCGGTTTAATCAACTTTGTTTTATGGACCATGATAACGAGGATGGGGCTATTATACGTTACAACTATTACGCGGGCGTCCTTATATATTCTACTCCTCTGGAACTGGAATCCCATACCGGTCATAAGCTGACTTGCCTATCAAAGTATGGTTTCAGCCTTCATTTGCCGCTTTTACTCCCCACTGACACCGGCTTACTTTTAAAGCGGCAACGCCGGCTAGATCCCAAAGTTATTTTTGATGTGCATGGCCTACACTCCCGCCCTCAATTTAATGGCTCCGCCCCCACCAATCTTGGGGCTACTGTCAATCTGATTGGTGATATTGTCACCAGTCAATATGAGTTGGTCGATTCTGCAGGTTATTATTTTTAATTATATATCATTTATGCAACCTTATATTCATATATTTTCTGGGTAAAAAAATCCCTTTACCCAGTATTCATAGTGAATTTTTGATTTTCCAATTTAAAAGAAATAAACCGCATATTTTAATTATTTCTATTATTCTTAATTAATATTTTTCTGAACGCGCTCCTTACAAGTTTTGGGTTTTGGTTAGGCCTTCCCTCAGAACAACCCCTAAAATAGTACAGAAAAAAAATGCCAAAAAAATGTCCTTAATGAAAAAAAACTTTTTAAGAAGAGAAAAAATTTTGACACGGACCATAATTAGTTACAAACATTCTTTGTATTTATGGTTTTGATCCGGCCCTCATAATTTGTATAATTCTATTCGTGTAAAGGATCATTAATTTCTAGTAAAACATCTATCCTATTTTTATTAATATTTTATGAAAGAAAACTTTATTTTTTATATTGTTTTATCTTTTTGTTTTCTAAATGACCCCCTTAGGGTGTTATTTTTCCAATAGCTCAAAAGAGAATCCGAAAAGATTCACATTTTGAGTTTTTATTTTTGTTTTTAAAAAACGTCACCAAACACTATTTTCGACAACCTTCCAAAGGATAGTTTATACAAATTTTAACTTATTCACAAAACAATTTTGCTTACTAATATCTTCCTCTTAGGACCCCCGACTGCCGAGAACATTATCTTCAACGATAATCATAGGGGGCTTCAAACAGGTCGACGCTTACAATTAGGGTTTGGACGCGGCGGTGGTACACATGGCACCCTTTCACACCTCAGTGTCATGTGTGCATTGGTACACGGCTTCACTGGCAAGGACCTGTATCAAGAAGTCGTATGGCATGGTATCACTCCAGAAAACGAGTAAGTTTCAAAATTTTGATTTGTAAATATCACACTTTTCTTAGTATATTTTCCCTCTCCCTTATAGGCAGGGCCCGTCGGCTGGGGACTCGACTTCTCGGACATATACCCTGTTTTAACAATCTTTTGTATCTAGTGTAAATCAATATTAGGAAAACCGAAAAAATGATTCTCATTATTTTTAAAAAAATAAAAATCTCGTTTCAAAAAAACTGCCACAAGTGTCGTCAGATAGCAATTTGCCAAAATCTAGGCACTTTTAGGACATTAATTTTCAACGAAACTTTTGTTTTTGGGGTAAATCGACTGTCCGGGAAATCAGAAATGACTTCACAAATTTTTCAAAAAAATGACCACAAGTGTCGTTAGAGAGCAATTTTATCAAAAAAATAGTTTTTTATCATCTTTCAAGTTAGTAGTTCTTAGCGAAATCTTGCCCCTATGGCAAATCGACATCAGGGATACCGAAAACGATCCCACCAAAGACAACAAAAAAATCACTTTTTGAAATGACCACATGCACCGCTATAGGGCAGTTTGTCATAATTCTTAGTATTTTTAAAGTCAACAATTTTCAGTGAAACTTTGTTTCAAGTGTTATTCGATTTCAGGGAACCGAAAATGACCTTTTAAAGATTTCAAAAAACTGTCACAGGTGCCGTTAGATGGCAATCACGTCAAATTTTTGGTATTTTTAAAGATATCAATTTTCAACGTAATTACGTATCTAGGGTAAACCTAATGTCAGGGAGACCGAAAACGACTTACATAAAAATTCCTTGAATTTAATATACAGTTTTTCTATATGAAAAAATGTGATATAATTTTCTTTTTTAAAAAATGTGATATTTTCCGTGAGTTAATTATCATTTGCTAACCTAAAAAACGTATGTAACTTTCCTGACTAGAGTCCTTATAAATTTTTATCTAAAACTGATTAAGCTAGCTTTTTAAAGTGTATATCCCCTAATTTTTATTATTACTATTTATAGTCTTCTGGTTGCCGTGCCCCCAAAGGATCCGATCCGTTATCCCAAATGTGTGAATGGCATTGTGGAATTTCGTTTGGGTGATTTAGACTTCAACAAGTTCGGTCGTTTCTGTCTGATGATGGGATACATCACAAAAAATGTGTTTGTCGGGGAGATGCAGGAACTATACTTTCCAGTTATCTGGGACCTTTTTGCTAAGTCTCCTCTTTTCTCGCCCCTAAATATCGGCGAAAAAGCTGCACTTAAATGGATCAAAAACTGGCGGTCAGATGGGTCAGCTGGTTACTTATCCATCGCTGGGGATTGCGGCTCACTTAACTGCCAGTGTAATAAAAAATATCGAACTTGATTCGGTTTTGGTCCCACATTTTATTTTCGTAGTCTTTCTTTGGGAAGATAATTTTATTGTGCACCATTTATTTTTCGCCGATATTATCTGGGGTCGAAAAAATCTCAAATTTTTGTCTTAACTTTCAAAATTTCTTATTTCAAATCGTCAAAATTTTCTATGTCTCAACAAAATTCCTTCTTCAAAGAGCTAAAAAAATTCCTTTGTTCCTCACCAGTCCCTCTAATGACCTTTGTTTGTTTTACACCAGCCCATTGAATTACAAAACGTAATTTAATTTAGTAATTTATTGATAAGTCTGGTAATTACGGGGATTATTTCTACCAAACCTAATGATGTTAGGCTCGTGAAAATTACTACTCAGAATCATTTTACCTCATCTACACATTCTGAGGCTGACCCGATAAAACCGAATTTTCATAAAACAATTAATGCAGCCTTTTGATTCAGAAAATGAATTCATTTTCGAGTTGTATATTTATGTGATTAGAGTAATTTTTCCTTCAAATGAATAATATCTTCAATAAAAGAAATCCCCTTATTTCGTATATTTCATGTCATTTCTGTTTAAGTGATACTGCCCACTTGTACAATTGCGCACTTATATCATTACTGCGCACTTTTTTTGCAAAAAAATATTTTTCTGAAAATAAAACATTTATCCTAGAATAAAAAATTCTTTACTTAATATGCGGAACATTTCTGCTCTCAGAACGTAATTTTATAATTATTTCTGTTTGCCTAATTCTTCAACATATTTCGGTTTTTTACATTTCATTGCAAGTTTATATAAATTTCATAGCATATTCTCAAAGAGGTTATTATCGGAAAAAAACCTTGATGGTTTTTTGTTTTACATTTTTTAAAAACATTTCTGAGGCATTTTCGCGTGCTTATTAGGCTGTTTTCGGGTTTTTGATCTTAAATTATTGCAGCTTTAGGGTGACATGAATTCCAAATTTGTAAAAGTAGCCTGAAAACACCAATTGTGTCATTTTCGCGCAATGTGTAGGAGAATTACTTTTACTTTCAACAACCATTTTGAGCTTTTCATTCACAAAAGAGATTTCACCGAGCTCAGACCACCAAGAGATAAAAAAATTTACTGAAAAAACGTGATCAGAACAGGATTTATATATTTTCGTGTATTTTTACTTATATAGATGGTTAGTTTATATGGCATAATCCTGTCTTGATTCCGCCTTTCTCAATATTTTTACTTAAAGAAATTTTTATTTCCAGTATTTCTTTGTACTGGTTTTTTATTTTAATTTAAAGATTTCACGAATTATATTTTTCAACTTCATTTTTGGTGCAAAACAGCCCCACAGATCAATCCCCCAGTGTCCATCATGCCGCTAAATGGGAACGATTTATCGTCGCATTATGGTAAGATTTTATAAAAATTGGTTGTTTTTATTTTTACAAAACTATTTCATTTTCAACTGATAACCTTGTAAAAAATGTGTATGTCCTTGATCTCGTCCGATAAATCGTCCCAAAAGGCTAAACAAATCCCCGCGTAAGCCTTCTCCTCCATGCAAGATGTTTCTGTTCAAATCCATAAAACAAAAGTACGAAATTTTCGAAGTATTTTTCAGAATGTAGTCAAAAAAAATATTGTTTGTTACGATTCGACCGCTAAAACTTCAAAATAGTGGCTTGACGTAAGCCAATTTTTGTTCAGTGTTTCTACTGACCTCCTTTTGAGCCTACTTACGAAAAAACGAAGCACATTTTTCCGAAATTTTTCGAATTTTTACTTCGAAAACCATACTTTTCAGTATGAAATAGAAATTTCTAGAAAAAAACGCCCTACGAATCTTGTGCATTTTACACGGTGTACTTTTTCAAAAAAAAAAAAATTTTGCTCGTTTTTGAAACTGAACCTCGGAGGAGATAGATTTTAATGCCAAAATTGTGATTTTGCCTCTTATGGCGATAAAGCGGGAAGTTATGTTTTAAAGCAATTCCCCACCATGCATACATTTTCCTAAAAAACCAGCATCTCCAATTTTCAAATAGCCTTTATCAGTCATTTGATGTGGGATTCCCATAAGTATTTGTGTCCTTATAAATGATTATGATCTTTTGAGTTTTTTCACAACTATTCAATCATTTCAAACAAAAATCAATGTATGAATTCCCTAGGAAAACGCCTCCGTTCAAGTATCGGACGTAAAAATGACATTTCGGACATGGATGTTACTTCAAGTAACAGCGGAACTGGCAGTGGTGGTTCATTTTCACCCAGTTCTCCCGCTGTTTCACCAATCAGTGGACACTACGAACATCGGACTCCAGACCTATGCACCTCCAATGGGCGGCACGTACATCTATTCAGTGAGTAATTATGACTCCCTAGCAATTTACAAGCAAAATAATTTTTATTCTCGAAAAACTGGCTAATTATACTTGAGAGCAAAGCTAAATACGTAAAGAAAATCTTTCCGAAAACCGATAACTCCTAAAACCGAGTTTCGTATGAGGTTTTTTACAATTTTTACCACCCAGTTCTATGATTTTTCCAGTAAACTTTGTACTATAATATTTAAACATAACATGACCAAAGGAAAACTCTTCTCTGGGCTGCATAAAAAAATACAAAAAAACACACACCGACTTATAATCCGGATATTTTTACTGGTTTTAAGCTTTTATACGCAATACCTTAAGTTATTACCTTTGGTCTTTACAAAAAAAAAATTTTTACCATTTCAGTTCGGTTTTATTTATGAGTAATTTTCATATATTTATTAGATCACGCTATACAATGTCGGTGTATGTCGGCCTTTGTATTTAATCCGGTTCTAGCCGGTGCTATGAATGGTATAGTAAAACGGGAGGGTACCGGTTGGCCAAATGACAATCCTATTTCGTTGAAGTTCTTAACTATCGATGGGGTCAGGCTTTTCAATAATGTGGGTTCACTTTTGTGTGATGATGCCCGTTTTAACTTCAAGGATATTTCACCACTAATTGTCCCCAATTCTGCTGAGCTAAGATTGTTACAAATGTTGGAGTCGGGGGTAGTTGACGCGATTATTCATATGCCCATTCTGGACAAGCAGAGTGATCTCTGGGCTGTCGGTTGGGACAGCACCTTCGAGTGGGGGTCCTTGTTACCACCCCGTTGTGGTTTCGAGTTTTATGAGACTTTTAACCTGCTTGTATGTAGCATTATAGATCCAGCTACTGGCCGCTATAAATCGTTTCATAATACCGTTGTAAGTCACCAAAAAACATTCCAATCCTCACTCATAAAACAAAATAACTCCATACAACAAAAAAACCTCACGGCTGATTTATAACAAAAAACATTTGCATATTTCTTTATATAAAAGAATTTTCACAAAAAATGAATAAAGTTTGTACTTCCCATGATTCATATATTTTTAAAAATGATTAAATGTTTTATCATTTTCATGAAA
The DNA here is from genome assembly GCA_004367855.1 of Oikopleura vanhoeffeni. Lineage (NCBI taxonomy): Eukaryota > Metazoa > Chordata > Appendicularia > Copelata > Oikopleuridae > Oikopleura > Oikopleura vanhoeffeni. The sequence continues at coordinate 15,514 of SCLH01000573.1, read as the reverse complement.
AAAATCTATCATTTCCTCATAACTTTTATATTTCTCACCATGAGTTGTACAGCTACTTTTAAATTTTTGTTTCAGGATTGGTATAGGACCATCGCAGTAATCAATAATCTGATGCAAATATCCCAGTACAAACTTGAAACGCCCGAGGTTGCTATTTTTGTTTCTGGTCATGGGGCCCCAATATTCAGACGNGTAGTTGACGCGATTATTCATATGCCCATTCTGGACAAGCAGAGTGATCTCTGGGCTGTCGGTTGGGACAGCACCTTCGAGTGGGGGTCCCTGTTACCACCCCGTTGTGGTTTCGAGTTTTATGAGACTTTGAACCTGCTTGTATGTAGCATTATAGATCCAGCTACTGGCCGCTATAAATCGTTTCATAATACCGTTGTAAGTCACCAAAAAAACATTCCAATCTTCACTCATAAAACAAAATAACTCCATACAACAAAAAAACCTCACGGTTGATTTATAACAAAAAAAACATTTGCATATTTCTTTATATAAAAAAATTTTCATAAAAAAATGAATAAAGTTTGTACTTCCCATGATTCATATATTTTTAAAAATAATTAAATGTTTTATCATTTTCATGAAAAAAATTATCATTTCCTCATAACTTTTATATTTCTCACCATGAGTTGTACAGCTACTTTTAAATTTTTATTTTTGTTTCAGGATTGGTATAGGACCATCGCAGTAATCAATAATCTGATGCAAATATCCCAGTACAAACTTGAAACGCCCGAGGTTGCTATTTTTGTTTCTGGTCATGGGGCCCCAATATTCAGACGGTTAGTAAAATAATTTTCATTATTACGTAATCGATTTCTTAGGTCCAAGTTTCAGATCTTTCTTTTTTTAAAAAAACTTTCTTTTTAATCAGAAATGTCCTTTTCAATATGGGAAAACAACAACGTGTTCACAGGCTCAGTTCACACTCAAAATTATTTTTAATTTTTCCAAATCCCCTATAAACCCTATAAACCCTACCTTCTCACACATATTTATAATAAACATTGGTGAAAGTTGACTACAATATATCTAATTCTAAACATCAGCCTCATTATTACCTATTAATATCTATTATTTAGTGTATTTGTGACATGCGCTTTATCCCTACGCAATCATTATCTCCGGACATTGTCAAATAAGCGGCCACACCCATGCTGTCCCAGTGCCAGCGATGTCACACGGCAAATCACACTTTGTATTGGTGCTTTTCAACGAATCATGGGCACCATTACAGCTTATGAAGACCTCAGTTTTTTAGCTGTTTTCCCTTTATTATGCCAGCCATGATTCCTATTAACTTTTCCAGCACAAAACACTCTTAGGTCATACAAAGTTCGACTGTCGTTTTATATTTTCCAATTGGTTTGACATCACACTTTTACTTTTTAGAAGTTTATACATTTTTAGCCGCCTAGTTAACAAAAAAACCTCTCACAAATCGTGACTATTTTACATGAAACTAAAATATCTATGCTTTCATCTCATTTTCAAAAAACAAAACAAAAAAACACTTAACGAACAGATTTCCACAGATATTTTTAAGGAGGTTCTGTGATTTCTGTCTTTTCAAAATAGTTGGCTCCATTTATATTTTATTTTGAAAAAAAACCTTATAATTGTAACGGATTGTAAATTACTTTTTAGTTTTCAACTTCTAGATATGTCATTAAAAATTAGTGCAACCTTCGAAGCTGATTCGTCTGGTCATTCGGAGTGGTCCGAGTCATGTAATGACATTTCTACCTCCATAGACAGCCGTAATCAAGATGTACATGTTGATTCCAGTGATGTTTCTACGAATGGAGGTATATTACCAGTTTTTCTATTTGGGCCATTTTGTTGAAATTTTTATACTAATACTCGGAAATCTATTTTGATTTCTTACATTTGTTTATAATTTTGCGGGCTATCATATGAATATACATAATATTGTTTTTAATTTATCTTTTTAGGCCTTTTTACTCAAAAACTCGTGGATGTCGCGACTCAAACCACCAACCTCAGTATTTCTGACATTCGTACCGTCATGTGCATCAGCTCACTCGAGGACCCTGACTTCAAAAAGATACACCGCCAGATCAAGGAAATCATAGGGATTTGTTTTAAATTATCTATGTCCAAATATTGATAGAAAGGGTCTCCAAAAAAATCATTTGCTGGTTTTATATGCTTTGTCATAATCAAAGTGCATGATTAATGGCGTCCTTACACCTTTCTTTAGTCAACATAATTTCAACAAAAAAATCATTTTAATCTCCTTTATAATGGTTTTTGAAGTTTTTCCACTTTTTATAATAAAACAAACAATTTAGAACGTTTTAAAAGTCCATGTGCGTCTCGGAACTCAGTGCTGGAATAATTCTACATTATTTTGCTGTCCTACCAATGTTACAGAGACTTTACGTATTTCTAAGCGAAAACGCGTAACGACAACTACTGTATCAGACAGTGATATTAATAACAACTTTGCTCCTGTATGTAAAAGAACTAAAATCAACTTCTAAATGTTTGCATACCCTATTCGAGTTATAAAAAAATATTCGGTACTTATTGTTTTTCTATTACTAAAAAAATTTCGTTCACATACACCATTTCTTAAAAAAACTTTTTTTTAAAAAACACTTTATTTGCGAACAGTTTTTACAGTTTTTATATTTTTACTTAGTTTCATAAACACGTGGTCATTTTTATTGAACACTATACACCTCGCTCAATTAATCAACTTGCGTCTTATATATTTAATTGACATTATATGTAGGCATTTTTGAAAAAAACACCTACTAGTAAGCTCTATTTTTAGATTTTGCAAAAAAAAAAAAATCCCACCACTCCATTATTGAACCCATAAAGCAATGTTACCACGTGATTCTGATCGTATAGGCTCTGGGGAGCGGCGACGCTCCTATATGCGGCGTGTACAGCATGGGCAATTTGGGCCTGAATTTTCGAATTCAAATATCCCACCTGCTGCTGTATCCTCCGCAGAGCATGCTCGCTCTCTTCGAATTACACGGCAAACCGGGACTGTACATCCCCCGTATCGTGCAACTAATAGTTCGCACTCATGGAGTGAACGTGCGGGAGTGCCCATGAATTTGTCAAATCTGTCCCACTTACGAGCCCAAAGTCGAAATCAAAGTGCCCAAAGACTGAAGGACGTGAAGGCCGATGCTTTTAAGGGAAAACTGCATGCTGTGACCGATTTGCGGCAACGGCTGAGTCAAGTTCAGTCTTCGATTTTAGCATTTGTAAGTTTATATATATAATTCGGCTTGTACGTGGGATTTTAATTTTGAGTTTTTTTACAAAAAAATTTTGCCTTTCAAATTTCATTTTTAGTTTTTTCAAAAAAAAGAAAAAATATTTTACCGTAAAAAATGGTTTTCATGAAAAAAACCTCATATGTTTCTTTATTTTTCAATAAAATAAATATACTTTGATAGGCTCAAGAGAACCCTGTGATTGCTCGGATGTTTGAATTTGACCCTCGAAAGACTGTATTGCCGTTATGCATCAATGATTTCCCCCCAAAAAAACTTGCCATTCTTGCTGAAACCCTTCTACCCTCGACCCCTGATGAATTAGTGAGTTTTTTTAAAAAAATATTTAAAAATAAAAAAATCACATAATAGAATAATCACAAATAATTTTTATTTGTGAATTCTTAGGGTCCACGTAGTCGTGGTTTTCAGTGTATTCACACATTTCATTATACTTTGCTATGAAAAATAATTGTTAATTTTGATTAAAAAAAACAATGTTAATTGCGACTACCTTTCTTTTAATTTTTAACTAAATATTTAATAATGGTACTGTTAAGGCCCTCCAGAATAATACAACTTTTGATTCTTGCATTGCTGACCATCTTGCTGGTTTGTGTGTCATTCTTTGCCAGTTAGACAAATGCTACAACCGTTATACAAATATGGGGTCACCTATGGTACGCTCCCCCTTTTGGCATTTTATGGCCATTTTCAACGTTGTCATGTTTGATGATTTGGTAATGCCGCCGCTTGATCCTCCGAACAATTTTTTGACGGCCTCGACAGGTACTTTTTATTACTTTACAGATCGAGTTTTTGATTCTCAATAAGTAATTTGATTTGTTAAATCAACAAATTTCCCACAAAAGGCATCATTTTCAGATTAATGGCACTTGTTTTGTTAAAACCATTCTTATCTTGATTTTCTCGAGACAATCATTAGCGATTTTGAGATACTTTCAAAAACATGCACGTGATCAAAAAAATAAAAAAATATAAAAGGGAGTGGCATCATTGATAGTCACTTTTCTAAAAAAATCTTATTCTACTTTAAAAAGAATCTTTCCCATTCGTTCTATTCTCCAAAAAATACATCAATTTCCAAAAGACAGTCAAACATTTCTATCAAGAATAAGTAGATCGACTCGAGGTCCCAACATCTGATCTTAAATACCTTTTAACAGAACATATGTTTATTTTTGTTGAAAAAATGGTTACAATATTTTTAATTGTCCTGATAGACGGCAAAATCATTACTATAGTATAAAACATCATGTTCTAGATTTTCCAGTCAATTTTGATTTGTAATTGACTTATTGCGCCAATTTAGGAAATTATTTTTCAAAAAAAATATTGTGGCCGAAATGCATTCTATGAAAAAATATTGTGGCCGAAATGTGGCTGATTATTATTTTTAGGCAAATTCGAAATCCCGAATCGTTTTCTTTTGAGAGAGCGAGTCCTTTTGGGTGTGTTGGGTATGATGTCACGGGAGTCATATCGACTTCATGTAACCCTCCCATTGGAAATACGTGCGCTGGAAAAGGTTCAATTCGGTGCAACGAAAATGCCCTCCTTGATTCAAAATTTCGACTATGATTTAGATTCCGACGTGCTTTCCACCCGGCTGCAACAATTTTATTACGGGTCAGACTGCGAGGTGCATACTTTTATCAGTTACACCGCTGCTATCATCTCCAAGGTACATCCTCCCAAATTTTTATGTTTTATTATCTAAATCATAATTTTTGATATGGTGGTTTATTTGCCTTAGGCAGTGTAATAATTTGAAGTCCCACATAATGGTTTTTAGATTTTTAAACAAAAAAAACTTTTCTTATTTTTCCGTTTTCAGCTTCAAAATGCTTTGGTATTTTGCAAAAAGACTTCGGGAAAAAATGTCAAAAAGATGGAGAGCGTGCTCAATGATAACCGAATGATTGGCAGTTTCGAGACCCTACTAAAAATGCGAGACGAAAAGGTTGACGATATCGGTGAATGTTTGTTGAATCAGTGGTCCGGTAAAACCGTAAAGGATATGCAAGGGGTGACTAGTAAAAAAAGTGCCTCACGTTTTTCGGGCGTATACGACCAAGTTGTGTCTGGCTGTATGATACCTTCAGCTCGAGCCGTAAGTTTCAACCCTCCATAAATGTGACTTTTGTCTCAATGATTGAACAATCCGCTAATTTTTAAAAAAAGTTTTGTTTTTCCGTCAATCATAATAAACACTTTTAATATTAGTTTCATATGATTTGATATTTATTGTTGTCGGATTTTTCAAGAAAAAATAAGATGGAAAAAAACTTTAATTACTTTCATAGAAACTGAATCATTGCGGCGCAACTGTGGGCGATGTAACCATGAAGCTATCACTGACCTCGCTACATGCGCCTTTTGAATATCTTCAGCAGGCTAACCCAAATCCCCTTGACCGCACCGCTGATACCTCTATTGCCACCGTTGATGACCTACTTAATACCACCACCGACGATCTCATGAATGTCTCTATGATTGAAAAGTTAGAAAATCTTCTTGATTTTCATGAGGATTTATCATTTCAATCAGGAGACCCGGATGGTCACAAGATGACAGACAGCCAGCTATCTCATGCTGCGATGTCGTGTGCCACCTATCAAAGTCGATTTGGTGACAAAAATGTAGGTATTTATGTAAAAAAATTTCATTCCTATGGCAAAAAAATTTTCACTATTTCATATGATTCATTAATCGGCATACAAATAAGATACATTTTTACATTTTTGTAACTTTGTGTGCATTTTAGATAATAAGGTCCGCAACATGACACCATAAAAAACTTTTGTTTAGAAAACAAGTAGCAAGTTAGAATAATGGGCGCAAGGTGCGCTTGAATAATTATTCCATATAAAATGTGATGTTCATTTTTGAAAAAGTAATTGTAATATGACACCAATCAAATGATAAGTAGTGTAAAGATCATTCAAAAGTAATCAATCAATGATCATCGGTTTTTATGGACTTAATTAAACAATTTAGATTTTTCATTCATGCTTGATAACAGTAATCACTCTATTCTGGTGTCAAATTACAAAATTAAATATCCGTTATTTCAACAAAAATTAATAAACTGATTTTTAGTACTGCATACATGGTGTTATTCATGCCTGATAAAAAAATCACTCTTTTTTGGTGTCAAATTACAAAATTAAATATCCGTTATTTCAAAAAAAATAATAAACTGATTTTTAGTACTGCATACATGGTGTTATTGCTCACGTGATGGAACAGAAACATTTTCAAAATGTACCTTTCTCACCCTCCACCGTAAACACCGATTCTGACTGCATGGAACACAATGATACCAGTTTTGTGGATGTACTCGACCAACCTAATGCTAGCTCTGTCTCAACATCCGACTCTATTTCTGACGTTATGCCTGTACTCACCGATATACGTAAACGACCATCGGCCACCGGTACTTCGGGCAGATATTCCGGCCCCAAATTCCCGCTACACGATTTCATCGTAAAACCCCTTTCAAACGTTAGCCAACCCGACGATATTGTCGGCTCCAGTGTTGATTCGACCATGGACACCCGTCATCCCGAGATGAACAGTACCGAGATAGAAAAATCAAAGCCGGCGAACAACGGGACAACCCCATCTGATTCCCTTATGGATAACGCCGGTACTTTTCATTTTTATTTGCAATTTTTCATTCTTCACAATTTTCACTCCTCACCATAAACGTATATATGAATTTCAAGCACCATAAATGGTATATCTTTCTACTCATTATATACGAAAATTTTATATTTTTATTTGCCAATACCAATATCTTATCCCATGCAACCAATTCGATACATGTAATGTGTGACAAAATTATCACCTCATTAAATAATTTTAACTTATAAACGTGATTTCTGCAAAACAATAATTCAGATTATAATTTTGATTATTTTAGCTCTAATTAATAATTTAATAATGGTTTTTTTGTGTCTCACTCGAGTTTACAAGTATAAGTAAGCAGTATTGTATAGGGATATGGCTTTTATTCCTATTTTTAAAAATTAATTTTCTTAAACAAAATATGCCCGGTGATGGAACCGAAATTTACAAAATACCAAAAAAATACTTAATATGTCATTTTCATTTTACAAAACAATAAAGTTCGTTCTAAAGAATTTTTAGTTGCTGATATTGATACTGGTCCAAAATCTGCCGAAAATGGCACACAACGGCAAAAGAACACCGATGAGGGCGCGCTTGGCAATCCCTTCAAGAAACCTCGGACTGTACCCGACGCTCAAAACTGTCAAACTCGCGGTGACGGTGATTGGGTGAACTGTGACACTGGGTCCCCTGGGGATCCATGTACCTCAGAGACTGATTCTCTGTACATATCCACCCTTGAGGCCCAACCTTCAACACCAACTTCCGCTCCCAACCCAACTTCAGTTAATGGTACTCCAGCACGAGGGTCCCAAAAGGGCAAAAAGCGCAAATCATTCAGAAGCGTCAAAAAACGATAATTCGCGGTTTTTCCAAACATGGTCCTACATTCAACGTCCAGTCTTTTAATTGATCATTATTAAAAGACTGATAGGACATTTGCTGACCCTTTCATATCCCTTTTTATCCTGCGAGTCCCCGTAGTTATTAATACAACATAGTGTGCTCGAAATGAGCACGTTATATTATATTTTAAATCACGTCTTTTAAGAATCATTTATTTGCATAGTTTGTGCATTTAGCAGGCATATAAAACTCATATTTTTTTAAAAAAATATTTTTCAATCATTTCTGTATGAAAATCGGTCCAGTATTTCTAATAATTTGTTTTTTTGAAAAAAGGGTTTTTTATTCATTCTGATTTTATTTCTTTTTAATTCGATCATAAAAATTTTCTGTTTTTTTAAAAAAATAGTCCAGGGTTTCAAATAATTTGTGCTGAGAAAAAAATCTTATATTTTAGTCATATTTGTAACTTCGATATACACATCTTTGGTGTAAAAAATAGACGCAACAAAAAATAGCATATTCAGACCAAAAAAATCGAGAAAAAAATTTTAATTTTTTTAAAATAAATTAGTCCAGGGTTTCTAATATTTCGTGCTGAAAAAATTTTCCAATTTTTAACCATATTTGACACCATGATACACACACTTTCAGTCAGCATTATTACATAAAACATAATTCCAGTTTCTACAAAAGGATTTACCCTTTAATTGTTGCTACCTCAATATCACGAAAATCTATAAATTTTTCAATTTTCAACGAGATTATGTAGTGATTTTTTAGAAAAAAATCGTTTTTCATTTCATTTAGTTTTCATTAAATTTCAAAAAAACAATTTTAATTTTCCCAAAATTTGCGCAACATTATGATCCCTCAAAAGTAGCGGTGT
>SCLH01000572.1:298503-312404 GCA_004367855.1 Oikopleura vanhoeffeni | reverse complement strand
AGAGAGAGTAATTGTGAGATTTTAATGTTTTTTCTAAAAAATTGAAATTTTGGAAAGTTGGGACACTTCTTATTTGTTTTTTTGAAAAAAAGTTCAAAAATTTTGAAAATTTTGGAGGTGGCTAGAAAACAAATTGTTTTGCGAAAATTGGGTCAAAACTGTTTTTTCTGAATTTTTGGATTTTGACTGAATTTTGAGAATTTTGATTTTGACTTTGCTTTTTAGCTGGGTACATATCGATTGAGGGAACAAAAGGGTACATAGCGAGGGCGCAGGTGGCATGGTATATTGCGTAACCGGGCCACTCGAGAAAATGGTGGTCACGCTGTTCTCTCTTTCCCGGGATTTTTAAAAGGGATCAGTCGGTTTTGAAATTCGGGAACCTAATTCGACAAATTTGACGCAAACGGGATTCATGTGTTAGATTTGAGCAGTATACTCGTTCGAGGTGGTGCTGTTCATAAACACATACCTGTTTCTGGTAGAATATGTTTTGAAAGGGTTCCCGCTTTTTCACCGGCCAAAAGGGCAAAAGTTTTTCGAGGGACCAGTGCGGTCGGAAGGATCCTGGATGACAGAGGGGCGAGGGGCTCTTTTATTACAACTTCTTGTAAATAGAATTGATCCTGTGTCACCCATGATAACTTCTCATAGAGATTGCGAAGCCCCTCTATGTTGTGCCTATCCCGTGGTTAAGGGAGAACCGGGTGATTACATTGTTCTTGAAGACGCTAAAAAACGTTTCGGACCGGCCATTTGTGAAAAAATGGTCGGACGATGCGTTTGTTGCGCAAATATGAATCATGGCGCCGGTCAAACTTGCGATTGTTGCGTTCTTTTGGTGACCCGAACCAGAAAGAACATTTCCGTACTTGGGTCGAAATGCGGTTCCCGAGCCTTTTGAACCCGAAATGCCTGATATGCAGGTTTTGGTTCACGATCTACTTGAAATTGAAAAAGATGACGGTTTCGAGACCGACGATGTAAATAACAATATGTAAATAACTTTGACCTGGCCTGTAGGTGCTTTCTAGAATTTGTACAGAGCTTATGTAATTATGTAATATCACTTTTAAGTTAAACTTTTCTTCAAAATTTTGTTCAACACTGCCCCCTTATTTAACTGTACATTTTGACAACACGTTTTACCGTAGTTTATCAAATTTGTTTTTTTTTGAAATTTGGAGGAAGTTACGTAGGAGATATGCACAGGTGTGGTTTGCCACTTTTAATTCAAAAATGTTTTATTTCCAAAAAAAGGAAAAATTTTGCATATGCCAGGGGGGGGGAAGTTTTACGTAGTCTTTGTTTTTAACTTTTTACCAAAATTTGGGTTTGCCAAGTTTTGGGCAGTTAAATGATGTTTTTAGTCGAAGATACCACAAAGGGTATTTTGGCCGTATCGGACCGGTTTTTTCTTTTGACGATCTGATTTTCTTGCCTGAATTTGGTTAGGGCTTGGTTGGGTTACTTTGGGAGAAACTTTTGGCGCTGGCTTTTTTAGTTTTGCACTTTCGTCACTTTCGGGAGTGAACATTTCTAATTCTGATGAGTTCAGTTTGCCAATTGTTTCTTCAGAATTGCCCTCCAGGTCGCCTAGTAGCGAATGAAATTGTTCAGAGTTCGTGGTAGAGTTTAACCAGGGGTTATGTTCAGTGCCTTTTACCGCTAGGTGCGCTAGATCCGAAACGTCTGTGTTTTCAGCGTCTTGGAGTGTTTGTTCTGCGTAGGTTGGGTTAGGCTTCGGTGTGGAGGCGGCCATCGGGTCACTAAAATACATATCGACAATTCGATTTAGGATTTTTTCGTCCGTTTTTACCATTTCGGGATATGTTTTGATTGTATCGCCAAAACCTGATTCGTCGTTATCGAATTTTTCACCTGAAAAACTGGGTATGACGTCGAATTCTTGGTCTATTGTTTTATCAAACGGGCGAAAAAGTTTTATGAATTTTCGTTTTCGTCGTTGCTGCTCGCTTAAAAAACAAATGTAGCCCGTGGTCTGGTAGTCAGTTTTTAACTGGTCGATAGCGTCCATACTGAATGTTCTAAGTTTACCCCTATTACCTTCCATATTAGTTTTTTTTGCTGAAAAAGTATTTTCGGGCCAATTTAGAGTACGAATTGTCCACAGCCTATTCAGGTCTGTTTTATCATGTTTTTTATGTAGCTTAATTTGATCCCCTACTTTTAAAGTTAAAACGTCTTTATGTATTTGGCCTGCTTTAAATGTATCATAGGGGACAAACGTTAAGCGTTGAGCTTTCTTTTTTGCTTCATTACGCCTGTCCGCAGTTTCCCTATTAAGTTTTCGCGTGTTTATGAGGCGCTCGCGAATCTCTGCGTCAGAAATGCCAATTTCTGATTGGCCCCCAATCGGCGCCGAGTAAATAGCTCGGCGGCTGCGAAAACCTAAGTTAGTGAGACTTTGTTGTACTTTTTGTGGCTTCGAAAATAGCTCATCACTAGACCAGTCGGCGTTATTGGCGCGACGGTCAAAAAACGTTGAATTGCCTTTATCACGGGCATCTTGAGCGGGGATTAGATTTTGCTACATGTAGTAGACTGATGTACTTCGAGGATACCCCCATTTTTTCTAGAGCCTTATGGTTTCAGCACTTGTGTGTGGGCCGTGGCTCCATCAGTTCGAATGATTATAGTGGAGGTCCCAGACTTACATCTCAAAGGACTTAATACTAAAATGCTTTGGCTCATCATTTTTATGAATTTTTCCGAAGTTAATGAGTCTTTGTATCTTGATACAAATGCAAATCTAGATAGTGCGTCCGTTGTAACTAATAACTTAATTGCGTCCCCGTTTCGGCCTTGACGCGTAATTTCGTCACAGAAAATAACCTCCCCTATTCCCTATAAATTGCGGGGGCGTGGTTTCTTTAACCAAGGGGGCGCTTTAGCGTTTTCTCGACGCAAAAGTAGACAGGTGGCCACTGCTTCAAAAATGTTTCGATAAATGACCGCGCATTTTCATTTCAAAATAGCGTTCAACATATTGTAAAATTGCGTAGGCGACTTACAACCAAAATTCGTTTATCGCCGCTTTGCACGCAATATTGCGGCAGATTTTGGTATTAAGACGATTTGTGTGTGAGTGCCTAATTTTGGCACGAATTTTATGTATACGATTAGCCCTTTTGAAATGTACCTTCTTTCACATTTCACAATGTGTGTAGGCGCGCGCCATATTTACTTTTGGGGGGTGGTATTTGCTCGTTATCTTTTAGGATTTGTAGAGCTTTTTTGATAAGGGGGTCTCGATCTGCAACTCTTGTAGAAATTTGTGTCTGCGAGTATTTTTTGACCGTTATTTTTTTTCAAATAACCCCTGGCGACTGGTGCAACTACGAATTACTGCAAATGCATTACTTTTCGGCTTATGCCATTCAACTTAAATTCTAGTTTTTCGTCGATTACATTTGAGACATTTCGACTGTCTTATTGGGGTCTCGGGGTCATTTTTGAACATGAGTTTAAGGTGTACAAGACCCTGATTATTTGTCTTACAAATATTACGTCATCGGTGTGCTCGATTTGCGCTATTTTGCAATTTTACAATCTTTTCGGGTTGGCAGTTTGGCGCCTCCATACGAGAAAGTAGGTCTACCGCCCCATGTGTACATCTTTACCCCGCTAAGTATACCACCCTTAATCTAAGTCCTAGCAAATCTCTGAAAAACTTATTGATTAACGTGATATCTGTGGGAATTTGATTATTTGCAATCTCTGACAAATAGCGACCAAACTTTTTGAGTCTGAAAAACTGTCACTGGAAGGGGAATCTCGAGATATTTTCGAAAAAGCGTTGAGGCCCCCTGTCATACCCCCTATTTCTAGCTTTCACAAGATGAGGCGGGGTTAATCTTTCTGAATCGGCTCTTTTCTAGAATAGAATTTGTATAATCTGAAATTCTTGCTTATCGTTTTTTGAGCCAAAATAGCCCTTGCCCTTTGCCCAGATGAGTGAACAAAAACAATTTGCTGGTTGTTTTGGGTTAAACGCGGTTAATTCGACAATTTACCTAACCATTTTTTGCTTCATTGAAATCTTTAATCAGAACCCACCATTTTCTTCCGCATGTACTTTTCTTGACCTCTCTGCCCACTAGTCTACGCAAGCCGTATAGGGTATCTACGGATCTATGCATAAATTTCGCTAGAAATGAAACTAAACTAGGTAGGTTCGGATTGTGATATGTTTGATATCAGTGTGTTATAGGCAAGTGCTTTCAACGTTGCTGGCGGTGAAGGGTAATTTTCCCGCCTCGAGCGCAACGCTAAAAAAACGATTTTTTTTGAAAATAGCTCTAATTTTGAGCCTTTTATGCGCAAATTGTTAAATTCGACGCATTTGAGAAATTGTTCGAAAACTTTTAGAAATTCGAATTCGGTGGGAGCGTGTCAAAAATCCGTCGTCATGTACCTGTAATACAGTGGTCGAATTTTGAGAAAATGGCTTGAAAAACATTTCTTACTAACCATAGAGCCTACCCAACCCATACAGCAGCGCGTAAGCACCATAATAACCTTGGGTCGGATGTAAAATCCAAAATAGCCCCATAGATTTTTTTCCATGGTACGTGCGAAAAGCACTCTTTTAATATCGAATTTACATTTGAACGGGTCTTTTGAGCGGCTGCCGCTTTTTTTGCGAAATTTCGTCTAGGTTATCGGTCTCTAGCGCCGGTATTTTGTTATTTTGTTTTGCGTTGGTCACATGTCAAAACGCACCTGACATCATGTCAAAAGCTATACATTTACCGTTGCCGTCCTTTTTTCTCACTACTAAATGTTTAAGACGTTTAAGGGGGGGATTTTATGGTCTTCTGGAAAAACTAAACGCCATTTGCGTAATCTCGTCCATTTTTTGATAATGGCTGCGTTTTCTTGCACAGAGTATTTTCTAAGGGCTAAAGTTTTTCTAGGATTAGGTTTCATGCATTTACCTGATATTGTCGGCGTTAACTGCCCACTGCTTGGCTAAGACAGCCTGTATCGGATTGCATCACGTAGGATAACTTTTTGAGTATTCGATACATTATTTTCTTGAGTCCGGGGTGTTTTACACAAAAAATCTTCATCGAATTTTACGGTCACCAATTGGGAGGTTTCGATCAATTTTTTGATGCTGGATTTCTCGGAGTCTTTTGTACGCTGCCCTTGAGTCGGGTTGATTTTGATCATCTCGGCGGTTTTGGGCAGGACTTCACTTTGACGGCATGTTCGAAATTTCGGAATTTGACCGGATTGCTTCGATATTACATACCGTAGCGACTTCATGTTCATTTTTATCCTATACCTAGCGCATGCGAATTGAATTATCGCTGAATAAAAGGTCCACTTTTTCTCGCTTAAATCCGCGTGTACCTATAAACACAATTCCGTAGGTATATGTTCACCTGTGATTATGAGCGCGTTTCGAATTTCATTTTTGCGTAGGGTTTACCGCTAAGGATACTGAAAAGTGCCCTTTGATCGTTACCGTAATTTCGCCGTTGGCGGGCCCGAAATATTTGCCCCGGTATTTTTGTGATTTTTGTGCGGGAATCTCTGTAGTACTTTTTTGGTACTACAGAGATTGTCGCCCAGAGTCACACATAAGGGTTAACGGGATCCCACGCCGAAATTATCGGACCTCTACATGTTAGAAGGGTATACTTTTTTTTCTGCGCTTTTTTAGCGTCTTTTATCGTAAAAACACAAGTTATTACGGCCTAGTCATTCAAAATTTGCGTATCATTATGCAATTAGCGGCATTTTGATATTCGGACGGCTGATTTTTCAAACTTGCCGTATCGTCCGAATTAATGTTATTGACTTCGGTTTTTTAACTTTGCATTATCTCTGGTGTGAACTATGGCAGTTGGGCGGTTCATGCAGTTTTTGCAAATTCGGTCATAGTAGCCGGTTTTTGTAAGTAAACCGGTTTTACCTGTGCGATTTTCGCGTCGATTTTCTCGGCCGTTTCTTGTGGCCGTTTTCCAAATCTTTTATTGATCTGCTGAAATTTGTTCGGATTTCCAACTGTTTGCCGGTTTTCGATTTTGGTTTTGTACGGTTTTCTCGAACTGCCAATACATTGTCCAGGTTTTCGCACATGTTTTCGATTTTTTTCTTCGAATTGTGCGTCATCTAAATCTTCCAGCATCTGCTTGCCCACGTGGTGTACGCTGTGGTCGTTTTTTTCGACTCTCTGGCGACAGTTAAAATGCTTTTGTCCATTTGTACCGATTTTGAGATATGTCTTCGGGTGACAAGGATGGATTCTTTCAGCCAGGTGCTCCTCGGCTTTTATCCATTCTTTCGTCCATTCCGAAGCGCAATAGCTCATCAAAAACCGATATGGGGAAATTTGTCTGTGCCGATTGCACATCGATTTGCTGCCCATTCTTTACTTGCTCAGTGGTCGCTGCTGCCACAAAAATGAGCGGAAAGTGCCATTTCTAGCTCGAGGCAGACTTTTTGAAATTTGTCTGGGCTGCTTTGGGCTTTTTAATGCAATTTTGCACTGCCAGAAAAAGTTGCGAGGTTTTCTATAATTGAAGCGAACCCCCGCTGCATATTTGCAAGGTTCAAATTTGAACGTCTAAATCGTTCAATCTTCAAATTCACCTTTTAAACCCCTCCTGAATATACGTATCGGCACAACAGGGCGAGTAGCCCCGGGTTGTATAGCTGTTGTCGCCAGCTCTGCGGGGAGAATTTTTCACCGGTTGATTTTTGAAAAAAGGGTGAATCGGTTTTTCGGCGTTTAACCGAAAGTACTACCGTTAAATGCTGCAACACATATGCTGCGGCATCGTTTGTAACGTTTTTAAGCCGTTTTTCTGTAACAAAAACCGCAGTTCAGCGTAACTTCGTGGGGATCCCAAATCTTGGTTTCACATTCAGCGGGGTCCGCGATGAACCTTGGGTTTCCACAGCCATTTTATTGATGTACCGCATTAATGTCACACCGCGCTCTTTTATGTACCTACTGAATTGCGTTTAAAATGAGATCCGAGGTCGTTTTTTGTTTTTAACTTATCGACGTGCAAATACGTCGCCTCCATGGCCAACATAGTTGAATCTAAGGCTGGTCATTTTTGCGGAATTTTTTGAAAAAAAACTTTATATCAAAACGAAAAATGAAATTTTCTTTTGGCTTTTTTTGGAAAAAAATATGAAAAAATCAAAAAATTTTTCTCTTTGAGCGGAAGTTTTGTATTAACTTTGTATTTTAAAAGTTTTTTTTTGTAAATTTTCTTGGAAATTTTTCTTAAAACACTGTTTTTAGGCGTGTTTTTTTAACCATTCAGACACCACGAAAGAATAGAGGGAAATACTCGTATTCTTAACGGCTGACTACCGTATGCGACTGTTATCTTTGTCTGACTTAATTGAGTATTGCGATATGAGATTGCAGAGGAACGAGAACAACGGTGGCTAGGCTTGAGTTTTGTCGNCCAATTTCAACCCTGAACCAACAAGTTCTCATTTTACTGAAAAACGTCGAATTGGGAATTTAGAAATTTCAACGTGAAAGAAGGTTGTTGGCTCATTTTTGTAAGAAAATTTTTTGTCATTAAAAGACATTTTTTAAATTGTACAAAACTCTGAGCAACCACAAATTGTTCAAAGTCAAGGTGAATTTGAATGCATCAAATCGCTTTTTAAACTACTGTATTAAAAGATCCCTCAGAAATTGGTCCCATTTTTACTTTTGAAAATTTCATGCTTGATAATGCAAGAACCTTCAAACTAAATCGATTTATTTATTTGTTATTTTACACCACACGGTGCTTTTTACCTCAAAAACATGTCTACTTTTTCTATCCCCAATTTTATGAAGTCGTCATTCCGCAATTAAAAAGTAGAATGAAATTAGAAGTTCCAAGTGGTTAAATTTTATGACGTCAAAATGACGCCACAAAATTTATTTTATCATTTTTATAGATTAAATTTTAATTTTTTTGAGTTAATTTTTTCCATAGTCAAATTTTACTGAGCACCCGCTGTATAGCATTATTTTACTTCAATACAACCCAACAGTTGTAAAAAATGTTACCCAATCCATAGCAGTATTTTCAAAAATTCGCTCGGGCAAAATTATTTTCCGAGAGCCTGATACCCCACCATTTTTATTTGAGTCCTCATAAGAATTTTAGGTTTCCTATTCACTGCTAAAAAAAGCACCGTAGGAAAAAATTTATGTTAAAATTTTAAGTCTCATAATTGCATCTCAAATTGTATATCAATAAAATTCCTAGTCAAGAATTCATGAAAAAAAATGAAAAACTTTAAATGCCAGTTCCGTCATTTTTCAAAGATACCCCAAGTTACCACAAATTGCTCCAATGGTGTCTACAAATTGTCCAAATTACCTCAAATCGCCCAGTTTTTTTTGAAAGGTTCTTGTGCGGTGATTTGTGGTAACCAACTGTGTATGATATAATATATATTATATATATGTCTAAAGATTTTTCAATTTTTTTAATTCCATACTTTAGCCAAATTAAATTCGATATTTTTAAAATAAAATTTATAAAACCGATAATCTGATAATCTTTGATACTTGCGTCTTATACAATTCCGTAGATTCAACATGATTCACCTTAACCCCTTTTTAAGTAGGTAACCTCCTTATCCAAAATTTTAATCTTTTTTCATGTTGAATCCATCGTATTTGATGCAATTTTTCGGCCGAAAACTATTTCCAAAAGGATAACGAAAATATTTAAACCCTGACATTACCAAATGGGCGATTATCGTCTAATTGAACCAACCGGTCGTAATCTTACCAATGAATAATCACAAAATCTGTCAGTTCTCAGGATAAAAAAATTAGTGAAAAAAATACCATAGAACGTAACAAAATGCTGGTAAAAATTATACGCTGATGACGTACCGCTGATCATACCGACGTCAATAAATTCACCTTGAATACACTATAAATAAAAATGTATGATTTTGAAAAAGACACAGCGGAAATGCAAGCCTAATTATAAGTCTTTGACCTTCAGCCGACATATTCACCACGCTTCATTTTGTGTAACAAATCTGACGAGTAGGACATTATTAGGTTTAATTCACCCTCTAACGACACATTAGCCAATTTATAGATTCACTCACCCTCTTAGGACAAATAGGATATGGTGAATTTGTCCGCTGAGAAATAATAAATAATGAAAATACGAAATCGTCATCATTTCGTTGTTCCCTAAGAAAAAAAAGAATCACCTCGTAGTGTTTTGCTTATCTCGGCAGGTGATGACTCAGACATCCTAAATTAAGGTTTTTAAAAAATTGCACAATTTTCAGCGTCATCAAAACCTAATTCGGACCTATATTACCTGGCACATTTTTACCATTTGGTTGAACAAACTTTTATCTACCCAAAGTCAGCCGAGTTACTCAACTAAGTAGGGACAGTGGCGTCTTCTTACCATATAATTACAGGACGTTATCACCAATTACATTAATCGACTAATTAAAATGACATCATTGTCATTTATATTTTAGAAAGTTTTTGATGGAAAGCAGTGATTGAGCAGAAAAAATTAAATGCAACAATTACTCTCTTATGGAACGAACTGTTATCTTATAGATAAGGGGCGCAGCGAGCAAAAATTTTCATTTTTAATAAAAAATCCAATACCAGAAATCCGGACAAAAATCCGGTTTTAATTCAAATAGGCATTTGCATAGCATCGCAAGGATCTCGTTATGCGCATCGGAAAGCGTTGCAAATTCTGCATAAGCAAAAAGTAAACATTTCAACAAAAATGTAGCTAATTTTGGGAACATCACCCTGCGCTCGTTTTTCAAACCTACGCGATGCGGAACTCGTAGGATTTAATAGTTTCGTAGGATTCAATAGTAAGATTCAATAGTGTATAATATCACGCGATAAGTAGCTCATACATGATATTCAGCTTAGAAAGTGTTCCGCTAACAATTTTTTTTAAATAGCCCAAACTTTTTCGAAAATTTTATTTTTATAATACAGCAAATTTTTTGAGTATTGCCGGTATCAATGATACCGTATCATACAAAATCGAAAAATATCGTTCCTTTCTTATTAATGATTATGTATAAAATACTTAATTATAAAAAAATCAAATCATCAATTTTTCGATGAATCTGGTTTCTCGTAAGTTCATCAAATTCATCAAGTACAGCTCAATTAAGCACTTTTTGCTTCACTCTATTCAAACTCAGCTTCAATAAGTATCTTAAAAATTGTTAAGCTCGCTTTTTATTCAGCAAATTATACGTTCTAAAACTAAGTTTAAATAAATATTGTCCTAATTGCCACTTTTGATTAATTTTTTTTGAGAGGGTAATTAAAACTACTTATGATTTATCTGATTATCCAAAGTAATTATAAAAATAAACAAAATTTAAAAGTCTAAAAATTTTTTCGTAGAATCTGGATTTATTTCATGCCTCTTATACTTGATTTTCAAGTTACGATTCTAAATTATATGTTGATCAAAGAATTTTAATGAAAAGTTATTGCTACTTTAAAATGTTTTTAGTTTTGAATACCTTAGGTTAGGCGTAAGTTAGGCTGTCCAAGGTCAGTTCGACCTGAGTTCTTTACTTTTGGAAAAAAGTCGAGAATATCTGAAAATTTTATAGGCTATAAATTATAGCGACCAAACATTTTTCGTCATCGAAAATGAAAAGATTATCTTTGGGGGTATAGGATGCGTTACAAGGACTCTGATTTAACAAAGGCCTTAGAGACATCAAAAATGCTCCAAATTGATTTGAGGTGATAAAAAAGTGTACTATCAACCGAAGCATCTAAAATTTTTTTGAAATTTTCGCATTTTTCGATTTAAAAAAAATGGGCAGGTGAATTGTGTGTAGCAAATTATGAGTAAATTATATTTTTATTGAACATTTTATTATTCAAAATCATCAACATAATTCGAGAATAAAATAAAACTTTTTCGAGTGAGAATTATCGCAACTACGGCCAACAGGTTGAGTGTATGACATGATTTAAATTTGGCTATAGCCTATAGTAGGCCTCGAAATTGCCAAATAGTTAGCTCGTGCTTTTTGTACCCAACTTAATTTTTTTTTTGAGTAATTTCGACGTTTAAAATTCTTTCAGCTTCCTTATACATATGTCATATATATCCCCTATTCACACTTTTGTTAATATCCCGGCCCTACTACTTATTGCTTCATTTGGTTCGGGTAAAACATATTAATGGTTTTGGTACAAAAAGAACGCTTATGCTTCTCGTTCCCAAATAAAATAACACTGAAATGTTTCATCTTTGACTGAAGTAAAAATTATAATCAAATAATCTGTGAAATTATTTCAATAAATCTGAAATACAAAAGCCGCACTTAAAAATTTTGCTCTTTTTGAAATTTACACGTTTTTTTGAACATTCTAGACACTAGAATCAATTTAATTCGCCATTTTTGTGGTTAAAACACTTACTCTTTGTGTCTGGCATGCCCTTGATATTTTTGACATTTAAGAATCTTTAATCCCTTAGATATTTGTTACAACCGTGTATCCATGAAGTTGATACAATGTTTTAACATACAAAAATCTGACTGATAAACGCAATCCTGCACTATTTGAATTTTGAACTTTTCATCAGTTTCCCAAGACGATTTGAAATAAGGAATTTTAAAATTCAAAAATGCGTATCGATGTTATTAACCCATTTTTTAGAGAATTTTTTTTTGTCAATAAAATATTGATCTCAAGGTCAAATTTTCATGCCTTCAGTTTTGTAGCTCTAAAAGGCGTCTAATTAAGAGCAATCATTGTTTTTTTCTGCAAACAGGAGTTAAGGATTTTTCGGTTAGGGGTTTTTCGATTTAGAGCAAACGTACCACCCGGTCAACCAAAATGACCGGGCAAAGTTCAAGGTCATCGAAATCGTTTGCAAATACCATCAAAATATTCCTTGAGGTCGACTTTCTAATGAACGTATCAGTGAATTATTTACGCTGAGGATGCTCGAGAGCAAAATCCATTTATACTCCTCTCAAACCATATAGATGTATTTTGCTCTCTAGCACCCTCAGCATACATAATTCACTTATGGTTCGTAATACGTTCATTAGAAAGTCGACATTAAGGAATATTTTGATCGTATTTGCAATTGATTTCGATGACCTTGAACTTGACCTTGAACTTTCATCGGTCATTGTGGTTGACCGGGTTGTCGGTTTGATAGCTCTTAATTAGACGCTTTTTAGAGCTACAAAACAGAAGGCATGACAATTTGACCGTGAAATCAATATTTTTTGAAAACATTTCAAAAACGAAAAAAATCGTATGTTTTAAAATGACCAAAAATTCTTTACAACATGGGTCAAAAACATCGATACCCATTTTTGATTTTTGAAATTCGTTATTTCAAATCGTCCAATAAAAACCGGTAAGTTCTATATAATATAGGCATCATCTTTGATATCTCTTTACGAGGAAGGTAGATATTTTTTAATTATGTCTAGTACATTATGAGCGGAAATGTTCTTATCGACATTGCGTGAATAAATTTTAATTTTGACATTGTGTGATGATTTCATAATATTTTTCGAAACATCGGGCGCCAGCCCATCTTGGAGAAAATATTATGAAATTATTCACACAATGTCAAAATTTAAACTTATATGCAATGTCGATTAGACCATTTTCACATAATGTCCTAATTTTTGGTGAATATTATAGACTATTATAGACTATTATAGATATCCCTACGTACAGGATATCCCCGTACAGGATATCCCTCTACGAAGACGGTAGATATTTTTTAATTTGGTCTGGTACTGTTGTTACAGAGAACCGGGAGTATAATAAGATGCAAATGTGTGTTGAGGCTCTGAGGCACTCTAGTTTATTCATATAAAACCGAGCTTATAAGGGAGTAGAGAATCTCCTCTGAGACATTGTTCATCTCATCGGTGATGCGCATCTACGTATATTCTCATAGAGAGAATATACGCAGATTCCTATCACCACAGTACATTAGTACTACTTAAATTAAAGTACATAATGTACTAGACCAAATTAAAAAATATCTACCTTCCTCGTAAAGGGATATCAAAGATGATGCGGCATCATTGATGCCTGTCACATTACAAGATGTTTTATTTTTTCGGGGAACGTTCCCTTACGACGCTATGGATACTTCAGCCAATGAAAATGCTTTGTTTTGAACGATGGCTTCTTTTTGAAAATAAGCCTATGTGTGTGCCTCATCACTGGCCAATCACAGCGCTCGCTTGGGTGGAAGTATTAATATGGAAACGATCCCTGAAAAATGGGAAATCCTGTATTTTTGTTTTTTTGTTGGGAGATTCGCTCACAAATATAAAATATGTCATAATTGCCTCGACAGTCATAGACTTTTTGACAGTCAAATTAAAATCTTCGTACATTACTCATGTGTAGTTCAACTTTAAATTGAACTTATTTGATCGTCTCATGCTAAGACTCACACATGAGTGATGTTTGTGGGTTGTGATTTCACTGTTGAGATGGAGACAATTATGACGCATGTCATTTTTTGAAGCGAATCTCCCAAAAAATAATAATATTTGTGACGGGCATAATCTTCGATATTGTATCGATGCTTCAAACACACAAGACTACAACTTTCATTCCAGAGTGATGCATAGTTGTCATTTATGTTTTTCGTTCCAAAATCGTTACTTTGAGAATGGTTAAATAAACGAAACGTCAGTAAAATAGATGAATTTTTATAAATTTATAAAAAGTTCAAACGGAGAAAAAAAAATGTTATAATTTTTTTTCAACGATTCATTTTAAATTCATCAAATTTTAATCTTATGGTCAATAATAAACGCCTAACTTAAGTATGATGTATTTGATTTTTGAATAATTTCCGCTTGGATTAGGA
>SCLH01000572.1:284001-298483 GCA_004367855.1 Oikopleura vanhoeffeni | reverse complement strand
GTCCAGAAATATGATTTTATTTGATATATCGTTAAATACCACATGCGGCTATTAGAGGTCTCTCGGAATAAAGGATATTGGCACGTTTTCAATCGTAATAACAGGGGTCTAATACCGGGGTGTGAATCACACCGTGTGATACCCGGTGTGTTCAGTGAACCCAAAATGAAGTCATTTTTCAGGATTAAATTTCCAGAATTTCACTCTTATGATTTTTTTGACTGAGTGGGGTGAAGTTCTTTCAATTTTACACATTTTGTTGGTACTTTTACTTTATTCGAAAATTTAGAATCAGTCCTTGCATAATTTTTAACTAATTTTCGGTTTAAAAACCTATTTTCTGACCACTAGATGGCAAAAAATCTGTTATTAATATCACCAATAAGAGGTACTTTTCAGGATATTTTTTTTAGCCCAGTGATTGACAACACAGCGGCAAAAGTGATGATTAATTCCCAGAGACGTTCCTTTGCCATAAAAATGCCAAATTTTAATCAAAATAAAAAAACGAGTCTTTTAATTTTAAGCACGACAAAAAGGTCCATTTATTCGGTTCAATGTACAGAGAATATTATATTTTATTTCAAATTATAATTTTGCTTATTTCTTTATGAAGCGGAACTTTTCATAATTGTGAATTGTTTCTTTTTACATTTGTACAATATTTATATTTACAAAAAACTAGCAGTTTCCAAGATCCACCAAGTTATTATCGCAGCATTCGTGTATGTTATTGTCAAAGGGATGTCGCTTGGGATACGTTCCACAACATTTTGGCTTTATAGGTCAAAATATATTCTTTAGGAGTGATTTTATGTAATTTTTGAAAATTGTATCAATTACAGGCCTTCTGGTCATTTTTTGCCATTTTTTAGCCAACATTTTTATATAATTCGTATTTTGAAAACGACTCATCTGATTGAGTTTTTAGATAGCTCAAACTGAACACACATATTGAGATAAAAATAAATCAAAAAATGGTCCAAATCAGACAATTGTTTCCATTTTTTTTTAACAAAAACTGTTAATTAAACAATTTCAGTGATCTTAAAAAATAAAAAATGGTCTGATTTGTTTTTATTTTATTGTTCACTAGATATTTGTGCTCAGTTATACAACACAAAATACACATTGTAGTCTTTTGAGACTCGCAACTTCATTTTTAAACTTAAATTTCTCGTCAAATATATATTTGAAAAATAAAGTAATCGAAAGTCAGTATAAAATCAGAAGTTTACGAAAAATCTCAAAAAATCGAGGAAAAAAAATTCTGATAAAAAATCACTTATCGAACGTTTCTTAATCGAAAAAATAATAGAAAATCACAGTTCATGTTTTAAAAAGTGAGTTGATTGTAATATTTTCTGTGTTTATTTATTTCATTAATTCTTTACAAATTTAATTAAAATTCAATAACAAAATCTTATTATTTATTACCCTGCCCAGAGATCCGGATTGACCCGACCCATCCTTGTAAAATTTTCAAAAATCCAATCCCTGGCACGGAACATGTACAAAAAAGTGACACAAAAAGGCCATTAGCTGTGATGTGAGTAAAATTTTGATATAAATGTGAGTTCTCAAATTTGAACTTATAAAAATTTTAAATCTATAATTTTAACAGAATTTTGTGAAATAAGAACGGTCATCCACGATGGCACTTAAAATCATCGAATAAAATATTAGTCAAATCGTAATTTTCTGGTAATTTTTGTACCTGTCGCATTATATCTGTCACGCCGGAAATACAAATCTCTTCCGGAAATGAAATTGATTTTGACCAAAAAAATATAAGGATATTTTAGTTCGTTTTTAACTATTCAATGATAGTTTAAATAAAACAAAATTAAACGTTCATCATAACTACATTATTGTTTAACCCTTGGAGGCGAGAAAAATCATATATCGCTTTCTGGGGCTTNNTCATACTTTAATTAGTTAAGATAAAAATTAAACTTCCAAAAAAAAATCCGGCATGCACGCATAAAACACCCACATTAAAACTAACTAATAAAAAGTGTACCCGATCAATCAGCGAAAATTTAACCGAGTTTTTTACATTTTAAAATGAAAAAAAATTTAAATTTTAGAATATATTTTCGGAATCGAGATTATTTATATCTTTTTTAATCAAATTTAAAGTGTGATGCGCCACTAAAACATCTATGGGCTTTCAAGAGTTAAAGCATATTTTATACGAAATCTTGAAAAAATTTTATACGAAATTAAAAAGATAAATTGTGATTTTTTAAGAGGCCAGCGACTGTACATAAACAAAATTGGATCAGCGGGAAAAATGCCCAAAAATCCGAATTTTTTTAAAATCCTTACTGTGAATTTTAAAAATATATTTTGAGCTTTTCCTGTTCGCTGACATCACCAGGTAAAGCATGCATTTGTTGGAATTGCCAGGAAGTTGTATCTGGACTACTCTTCGAACCTGAACACTGTTTAGTTCTATCAAAATCAAACCTTTCATGAAGTTGCTTTTTCCATTTGAGTTGATTTTCGACCATGCCATAAGCCATTTCTCGGTCGCATTCACATAGATTTCTGCGACATTTATTTTGAGTAGTGTCTGAAACAAAATTAGCATATGGTTTTGATTTTTGGAGAAAATTAATGCTTGTTAAGATCTTTAGAACCGAAATTCGTGTTAGGCGGTTCGAATTCTTCTTGCATGACTTGAACCGAAACGGAATAATTACTTTAAATTATAGCCTATGATTAGATACAGGGGGTCGATATCGCCGGCCCAATATCGCTTAATTAGCCAAAATCGCCGAAAAAACCTACGCAATTCCATGATTTTTAGCTGAAATAATTCCACTGCCAATATCGCCGAATGTGTCAATATCGCCGAAAATGCCCAATGTCGCCGAATTTTTTCGAGATTTCTGTTACAAATTACTTTGTGAGCGTCACGAATGACGTCATTTTAAAGATTGAATTTCTCAAGTTTACTTTTTTTAACTTTTAGTTGATTGCGTTTTGCGGAGTAATTAATTCTACGCATATTTGTGATTCACTTCATTCGAACCTATTGTAAAACACCTTACAGTCCCTGACCCCTTAAAGCAAATTTTCATTTTTCAAAATCTGTCGCTTTCAGGGGTCAGAAGGGATTACAGGCGCTTTAAGGGGTCGATGCATTTTTTCTAGTGAAAAACAACTTTTTATAGATTTTTTGTCAAGTTTTGTAATCAGCCGACGATTTGCTTTAAGATTCGTCAAAGTAAATTTATTATCAGTGATTGCCTCAAGGCTTAATGCTCAGTTGAAAATTTCAAGAAAACACTTTTTTTTTAGTTTCAAATATTACGCTGAAATTATTGAAAAATGAATTTAATTGCGGTAAGACTGGCAAAATATTAGATGATAAATACCACACGGACTCAAAAGTTCACACACTTGTGATTTGACAAATTTTGTCAGGACGTTTGATTACTTGCCAGGACGTTTTAGTAACTGCAATGTTTTTTGGCTTTTTTATTTAATTTTATGAAAATAAGCAAATAAATCTCTGATTTTTCATGAATGGTTGTCCAAGATTTAAAGAAGAAAAATTATTGAGCACAATTAAAAAACTTAACTTTTGAAATTTTTTTGTTTGAAGAGAATTTCCGGTGAAATTTGGTTTTACAGCGTAAAACTCCTTTCCTAATACATCTAAAAAATTAGCTACAGCTAAGCTAGGGGTTTATAATAAGTACAGTAAAGACTTTATTTGCACGCACTATACATGCATATCCCCCTTTCACAGTATGAGTGAGATTTGGTCCATTGCACTAGAAAACCAACTACGTTTACTAGACACGGACCAAATCTCACTCAAAGTGTGAAAAAAGGATATAAATTTCTACTAAGGTGCCAAAGTCAGGCCGTTTGTTGGTTAGGACCTCTGAGTAACTGTCAAGACGTTTAAGTACGTGGTGTGTTATTGAAATACCGGTTTCATTTAAAACTTTTCATAAATTATTACGTTTTTCCGTATTTCATTGTCGATTTTATGTTACAATTATTGATGATGCGTCACTGAGGCTCGATTCGCGAAATTGTTTTTGGAACGAAAAATACTTTTTATGCATCTAAAATTCTTTTATTTCTCACTCGTGAAAATGGAATAAACCGAAACTTTGAATAAAAACAATTTTTGAATTGAAAAATTATATTATATACAATATATATACATATTATATACATATATACAATTATATATCTCGAGAAACCCTAAAAAATTATTGAAACAGCCGCTTT
This sequence comes from Oikopleura vanhoeffeni, assembly GCA_004367855.1. Lineage (NCBI taxonomy): Eukaryota > Metazoa > Chordata > Appendicularia > Copelata > Oikopleuridae > Oikopleura > Oikopleura vanhoeffeni. The sequence continues at coordinate 294,226 of SCLH01000572.1, read as the reverse complement.
TAGGAATACCTGAGACTCCCACTAAGCAAATAAATACACACTTTTTGGCGCGAAACTTGATATTCAACAATTATATGATGATATCGAGTTTATCTAACGATAATATGCAAAAAAATGCATAATTTTACATAATTTTTAAAATGAGCTTTAAGGGGACAAATTTTTTTCTCGGAAATCTGTCGCTTTAAGGGGTCATAGGGGATTAAGCGCGCTTTAAGGGGACTACGTTTAAGGGGTCAGGGACTGTATAAAATTAAAAAAATTGTTTGACACATGACGTTATTTCGTACACCTAAGAGTTCTTTCATTTTTTGAACAAAAAATGTATTTCTGTCCGAATATCGCCAAAAATACCCAATATCGCCAAAATTTTTTAGCAAAAAACTTTCGGCAATATTGCCCTCCCCTGCAATCGGCTTTTTATGCAGAAGGTTCATCAGATAATCTAATCAAGTTACCCCAAGAGTAATAAATGCTTATTTCAAATTTATAAAGTATAAGCACTTTTAAGCGGAGTAGTGACCTTGCGTGAACCTTAAATCGTGAACCTAAATCGTGAACCTTAATCGCCTATGGTTTATACTACCATCATCAAAAAATTGCCTCACCGATTTTTTGGTGCAGGCTAAAAGTTGGATAATCAAGCAAGATCTATAACAAACTTGTTTTGTAATGAAATTATTCTAATTTTGTCTCAGAAAAGTAAATAATTTTTGAAATGGTTATTTATACACTTTAATTAAAACGTATAATAAAGTGTCACTTGCACATTAGTCGTCCTGCGACGGTTACACGATAAGTTTAAATAAAAATATAAGCTAAGTTTTAGAAAGAAAAATTTTGTTCGTTAAAAGATGAGCTCAACAAACATAACTTGTAAAATAAAGTAGTATTTTTGGGAACGATTTTTTTTAGGATTTACTTTTGATTTTAAAAATTAAGTTTAGCATTAATCATATAACGATTACGGGGCCCTCTGGGCATTTTTTTGCTACTTTTTTAGCAAAAATGTTTATATAATTTGACTTTAAAAAACCACTCATCTGATTAAGTTTTTAGATCGCTCAAACTGAGCACAAATATCTAGTGAATAATAAAATACAAAAATTGGTCCAAATCGGACCATTTTTTCATTTATTTTTGAGATCACTGAAATTGATTAATTATCAGCTTTTGTTAAACAAATTGGAAACAATGGTCTGATTCATTTTCATAATCTATTTTTCTCGAAATATTTGTGCTCAGCTATCTAAGAACTCAATCGGATGAGTCGTTTTCAAAAGCCGAATTATAAAAATTTTTGCTAAAAACGTGGCAAAAAACACCAGGGGCCCATTAATTGTATATTTATTTTTATAACAGTTAATGGGGTTTCTTAGGATCTATAAACTTCATAATGTCTTCAAAAATGATTGCTACATTAAGCTACACTTTTGAAAATATTGTTTTATTTTTGAAATTTATACAATAATTACATTTTTCAATTTCAAGATCGAAACTACAGTGGCTTCTCCATAGGCGAACCCTGTCGTTCAAAAATCCACAACCGGCTGTAAAAAACCAACTCGTTTTTAAAGAAATACGAGACAAAATTTTAGAACTAATTTCCAAATGAGCATTTGGATTCAAATGATCCGAAAAGTGTCGGATCATTTGGCTCAACCCTGTACACAGACCCAGCATTTAAATTATCTCGTGTATAGAATCTTTATCTCAAAAACACAATCAATATCCTTTATCCGCTTAAATTACGAAATCACTCCAGATCTCGAGTTAAGCAGTTGTTTGGTATGAAGTGTGATATATGGATCTACCGGACCTCAGAGTACAAATCCTAAATATTTGAATGATACAAACAACGCAAGATATTAGCACCCAATCAAAACCGTTGATTGCAGAATAGGCCGATTTCATTGGTCAGGTTGAGAAAGGATCAGCCAATCAAATGCTCAGATTTCGCATTTTTTAAATATTTAGGATTTGTACTCTGAGGTCCGGTTATCCATATATCATGTTAAAACAGAGGTGAAGTAAAAAAATTGTCAGCTATTTCTTTTGAATACCCCCTAAAAAATAAAAATAAAACACTTTTGAACTCGCCTATCATTAACCATGAAACTTTTGATTTTTTTGGAAAAAAATTTCAAGAAAGATTCCAAGGTAAATGATAGGTAATTTTTAAGACGGTTTCACATTTTCAAGCAAACTGAGTCTATAATAAATATTTTTCAATGGCTACAATTTAAGGGGGTGGCATCGATCCGGCAGATTGGTACATTTTTTCAGAGCGATATATCATATATGAAAGAAAACAAAATGTGAAAATTATTTTTTTTAGTTTTTATCTTCAATAAAAGGTTCTTCTTGTCGAACGTTTATTTTTAATTTCTTAACATGACGTAATTATTCTGGTTGGTGTTGAATTATAGGGTGCATAATTAATGAGTACACTTTCCACTGTGACATCCATTTTCCAACTCAACCCAACGACTATAGAATTTTTTTGAAGACAATATTAATAAACTTCAACATGCTGTCGGGGTGTAATGCGCTAAAAATTCTAGTTCCTATTTTGCGCGTATTAAAAAATTCCTTAATATGAAAGTTTTTTTTCGATGAAACATGGTCAAAAATGCCAAAAGTAGAGAAAACCAACTTTTTTTGAGATAAAAATTGACCTTCTCAATTTGCGTTTTGATATTAAAAAAAAGGTTCTTACTATCTAAAGAAATGCGCGCCCTATTACACCCGCAATTTCATTTGGAATTTTTTTACCTGAGCATAAAATTTAGTGCAAATGGCACTTTATCGAGTGTACAGCGAGTGTTAAAATTTCATCGATAATTTAGAATGATAATCGCACGACCAACTCATTAGTTTGGACATATTGGATTTTATAATAGGTACTCAAACATTTAATATGTGATTCTTGCCTGATTTTTTTGGAGAGTTCAAAAAACTACTAATAAAAATATTTTGACTTGATTTGCGGAAATTTTCATAATTTTTTTCTAAAAAAGTCGACAAAAATTGACAATATAAACATATTTATGATTTTCAACAGCAGTCAGAAAATATTGTAGACATGCATGAAAAAAGTTAAAGTGGCTATTTTTTTAGTTTTTATTCTAGATTTCAAAAAACGTATCAGAAAAAAAGGTTTGAGACAAAAATGCCCGGAAATTTTCATATTGCTTTGATTTTTTTTGTAAATTTTACGAATTCAAAAAATAAAGTTCGGACTCAAATCTTCCCTAGAAATAGGCAAAAATTTATTATTTTATAAGTTAGATGCACATTTAATNAAAATATAAGAAATTTTTGAAAAAAGTTCCGAGCATTATAAAAAAATGCCTTATTTTTCCATATAATTTTTTTCACAGTGTTTGTTTCAAATCAACAAAAAAAAAACTCTTTAAAATGGCAACTTTAACTTTTCGCGTAGTTGACCACATATTTTTATATGATATTTGAAAAATCATACCACATTTTTTGGGGATTTTCGGTCGAAACTATTTGGAAATATTTTGAAAATTTTCCTCATTTCTTGTTCAAATATGTCCTCGTTTTGTTTCTTCGCTCTTGTTTATACTTTGAATCATACTTTTTTGAATGAAAATACGGTTTGCGCGAAATGTACTTTAGCCCTCTATAATCAAAAATTGAAAAAATTATTTCAGCGAGACTTGCCTAATTGGTAAGCCGACTCGTTAACCACGCAAAATTAAATAAATTTAACTCATGAAATAAACATGATATGATTCTTCAAACAGCAGTCAGAAAATATGTAGACATGCATGAAAAAAGTTAAAGTGGCTATTTTTTTAGTTTTTATTCATAGATTTCAAAAAAACGATCAGAAAAAATTTTGGACAAAAATGCGGAAAATTTTCAAAATGCTTTGATTTTTTTTGAAAATTTTACGAATTCAAAAAATAAAGTTCGGACTCAAATCTTACCTAAAATAGGCAAAAATTATTTTTATAAGTAGATGCACATTTATTCTGGTTCAGCTAACGATAATAAGCAGAAAAAAGTAAACCAACTAATTAATTTCGTAAGTTAAATTGACTCCAGTCTGCCGATTCGATGCCACCCCTTAAACATAATTTAAAAAATGTTTAGCAAGAAAATTTTTGCCGTTTCTTCCTGATACAAGACTAGCTCAAAATTTAGTTCACCTCAATTCAACAGTATATAAAATAAGCTACACACGAGATCAGAAGTGACTTCGAATAGTGACCTTGAATTACGGTACTTGCTGGGGCTTTAATGCCACTTTTTTAGCCAAATTTGAATAGTTCGGCTAATTGAAAACGACTCATCCGATTAAGTTTTTAGGTAGCTAAAACTGAGCACAAATATCTAGTGAATAATACAATAAAAATAATTGGTCCAAATCGGATCATTTTTCTATTTTTTCTGAGATTACTGAAATTATTTAATTATCAGTTTTTGTTTAACAAAATTCAAAACAATAGTCTGATATGTACCATTTTTCCCAATTTATTTTTCTCTAAATATTTGTGCTCAGTTTGAGCTATCTACGAACTCCCTTGGATGAGTCGTTTTCAAATGCCGAATTATATGAAAATGTTGGCTGAAAAAGTGGCATAAAAGCCCAAGCAAGTACCGTAATAGATATAGAACTATTAATTACTATTAATTATGTAGCTTTTCATTCTTTGATTATAGACCATAATTTATGGTCCATGATGAAGTAGATTTTTGAACAGGCTTATTTTTAAATAGTCGGTCTATCATAGACTTAAACTTATTTATTAAATTAAATTTTTGTCGCCCTTTAAAAGAAGAGTGAGCTTGAGTAGCTAATTAACTATTCCCATTCTCCCGTATTTTACTCATTAAAAAATTATGCCAATGATTTTCTCAAGAATATAAGTATTTTTTTTTCTTTTTACTAACAACACAAAAATAAAACAATGCTTGGACAAGTTTTAATAATGCTTTTTGCCAGGGATGTCATAAACAAAAGATATTCCAGATCTGTAATGAGTTAACACAAATATGCATAAAATAGTTAACTACTGTGACTTATAGAAAGCTCCAGTTTTGGGCAAACTCAGTGTGGGTCCCACTGTGAGATTTTATTTTCAGAATTTTATTCTTATCATTTTTTCTGAAAATATAGGCAATTTAAATTAATCTGGTGGTATTTTTAACCCAATATAGCGCCAGGAAAGTACTTTATGATCATTTTGAAAATATATTTTCTTGATTTTAAGCATTTTAATCGAAATTTATGGATTTTCAAGAATTAAAAGTACAATTTTAAAAGATAAAAAATCATCGAAATTTAAGTTTCGAAAGTAACAGCTCTTCACAAACTCATTAGCTTTTAATTTATAATAGTTTCAAATGTGTTACCAAAAATCCAGGGAGGAGTAGGCTTTTGTGCGAGACCCTCAAAATCAGCTCAAAAAACATTTTTGGCTATCCTGGAGCAAATTCATTTCAAATTTATGAAACCGATAAACCTGCGTACGTATTTTGTGGTCAATAAAAGCTACAAACAATTTTCCTACTTCTTAAACTCACGAAGGAAGTAGGCTTTTTGCGAAAAAATATGACTCTATTTTGAAGCTCGTTCCTGATTGGTCGAGCAATCAGGGATTTTCAATTATGTTTCAAGATGTAAGATTTTTGTTGAAATATTACATTTTATTTACCTATTGGATTTTACAATGTGTAGTCTTTTAGATATTCGCCCTCAAAAAACACAAAATCGTGTTTTCCCATGACGGATACCACCTTAAGTCACCTTATGTGTTTTTGAGACTTTTACTTATTCTTAATTTTCTAAGAAATGAAATACACTGACTGTGCCATTTTCTGAACCACTCAGCTCAGCCAAAAATCGTTCTGATGAGGACACATTTCACTGAAAACGGGGAAACATTTTTTCGTCAGAATATTTTTTCGTTGAACTTTTTTCGTCAAAATTTCGTTTTTCGTCAAAATCGATTTTTCTCTAAAACAAAGCTGCTGGGGCACAAATTTCCGCTGTGAAGGAAGGTTTGAATACATAATAACGAACCTGACAAAAATGTTTAATACGAAAAACTAATTTTAGTTTTTATAAAATTTTGACGAAAAATGAAATTTCGACGAAAAAATAAAAAAAATTCTGACGAAATAATATTTTGAAAAAAAAATTTTTCCCCCAAAAAAACGTTACATGTATTTGCAAGTGTTTAGGCTTATTAGCGCCGATAATTTATTGGTTTTATCTCGATCAAACAATCTTGTAAAGGTAGTTACGCAGCCCGGACTTATAGATAAATTTAGGCCCTTGACAGGCAATTTATCAGAATAGTTTTCTAGCTTTACGAATAGCAGTAAAAAACTCAATAAATTTATATTTAATCTACAGCCCTTTTGTAAATGTATGGAATTGACTGTTCAAAAACCGTGTAGGCCAAAAAATTTGAATGTCCGACTAAACATCGACAAGAAATAAGATACCACCTGGATAATAAAAAGGGTCGAGAAAAAGTTTGTAAATAAAATTGAAAAGTTTATTCAGTATGTCACATTTTTGCTTCCAATTTTCAATTTTTGCTGAAACCTGATTGATACCGCTGATTGGCAAATGAGCATTTAAATTTGTGAAACACCTACTTGTTTGTAAATTCTAACGTTTTTATTGGCTGAGGCAAAAAAGTAAGATTGGGAGCAAAAATATGACATGCAGTTTTTACTTAAAAAATGCTCGAAAATTGAAAATTCTTCAATTTATTAAGTTTTTGATGGCATCCCAAAAATATCGGCGAATTTCTGTCATGCTTATAGCTGGGATTATTCGGGCCATTTTAAAAATGACAATGCTAGAATTCACGAAAAAGAAGCTTTAGAACCCTATTCAGCATTTCTACAGAATCCGTCGCAGAATCCTGAACAAAATCCTGCACAAAGTCCTTCACAAAATCCTGCACAAAATCCCTCGCAGTTTGAAGGAGTTCTAAACAATTATCGATACAAACCTTCACATGCTTTATATTCCGACTACTCCGACTATTCCGACTAATCGTTAATTAAAATGTTTCGAAAATGTTTAATAAAGATCGGGAAAAGCTAAATAAATCCTGTTTAATCTGGTTTGGTTCATTATTAAAAAAAATCTCGAAATAAATTTATCCGAGAAGTACCTGATTCGGGCCGTGGCTTCCCAATTGCGGTGGTTTTTTTTCGAGACGGCGGCATTTTGCACTACGCGCGGCAAAGTGGCTTTTTGAAAGCGGTTTTTTGCACAGTGGGGACTACGGTGGCCGACGACTAGCAAACAAATTAAACGAATGATTTTTATCTCTATTACAGATTCCGTGGATTATTTGAATAGTTCAATAATTTTGAGATTATCTGAATTTAGATACTCAGATATTTGACCAAATTGTCGGATAAAAATCGAAGAAAGTAAGATTAATTTCTAATAGTATTCTAATCAATTTACAAATTTTATTCTGATTATATAAATTTACAAAGAAATCAAATTCGTATCAATTCAGAAAATAAATAAAAGAAGTACAATTAATTGTGAAAAGAAACTTAAGGGGGTTGTATAGGCTGGAAAGGCTTTTTCGAGGGCTCATAACTTTTTATTCCTCGCGCCGTCGTCTCGAAAAAATGCCGCCGTCACGAAAAAAAGCCACCGCAATTGGGTCGGGCTGTCCCAGGTCACTCACCTTTCTGATGTCAAGCAAAAAACTTAAAAATCGAAAAAGTACATTTGGTCAACTTTGGGTCCGCGAAAAATATTTTCATTGACAATCCAAGTATTTTCTTTTAATGAAATCTCAACAAAACTCGACGAAAAATGGCGATTTTATTGACAATTTTTTCTTTGGTTAGTTTTTGACCAATCATGAGTCGACCAGATTTGCAATCGGCCAATCAGCGCCGAGCGCGATAAAAAATCCGAAAAAGTTTTTGAAATATTTTTTTTTGATGTATATCCTGATTGGACCAAAACTATTAACTACTACTAAAACTAATGGAACATTTATTAAAATAAAGGCATTAACTCGTAGACTCGATTTATGGCGACGCGTCGCCATAAACCATTTAATCGCAATTTACGACGAATTTACGACGTTTTCTTATCCTCATTAAATGCCTTTAAATTGGTTTAAATTTTTTTTTGTCTTTTTAATTGTATAGCAAATTGGCTGAATATTATTTTAAGCTATTGAAAAATTTATGTTGATAATGAAACTTTGCCAATATGGCTCGATTTATAAGTATTTATAAGTATATAAGCATAAATCGAGTCTGGGTACAGATTCATGCCTAAAGTCTACGAGTTAAATATAATGCCATCTTATCGTATAATACAATAAGATACAATTTGTATTGACACAAAAAAAGCTGAATCATATCGTTATGGAACCCAAAACACAATAAAATTGATATCTTGCGGCGTTAAAAAGCAATTTTGTGCCGTCAGTACTTACCGCACACGAGGTGTCGTTCTTTTGTTAGAACATCTTCGAAAGCTTCAAATTGGTAGCTTGTGTCCTTATAATCGCAATTATCCATTTCAAGACATTTATAGCATTGATTGAGATGATAACATGTCCTAGTAAAATTAAAATTTTAAATAATGTTTAAAAGCGATTACTTTTTGCATCAGATGCAGCACATTCATAGGCTTTAAAAATAGAAACAAAGAATCCGTTTGGCGGACTTTATCGGATGTACCGGTTGTTGAAAATTTACCGGTCAAGAATAGCTTCCGGTTCTGGAAGTGCTATTTCAAGGATTTGAATGTACCAAACGATGCGCATTGAGCGCCACCATGCGGTCATCAAAGACCCCTAGTTCGTAATACCGTCTCCAGACAAACGATGGTGACGCATCTTGTGGTACTTTGCAATCATTAAAATATAGCTTCCGGTACAGGTAGCTGTACTTTACCCGTAAATATTTTCGAAAAATCTCATAACCGAAAAATATTCAGGATTAAAATGATTTGCATAAAAAAATAAAATCCAAAAACTCAGGTCATTTTTTCGGATCTATAATTTTGAGTTGCTTTATTTCAATAATTAAAAAGTGATAGAAATCTTTATAGAATCAAAACGTATAAAATTCTTGAAACTGAAGCATTTTTATACCAAAATTATAGACAGTATTTTACTTTGAAATTCTTAGCTCGTCGTAAATTTTGGGCCCTTGGAGAATTTTTTAAGTGCATCTATTATGCAATATTTCATAATTATAAAGAAATAAATATTCGTAAAGATAATGGTAGAGCTCCTATAAATAGATAAACCTCGTCGTGGCCAGTTTATGGTCAGATCGCTAAGTAAAATATTTGGAGGCGATTTGAATAACGTGATTTTTGAGTATTTTGAAAATCTGGCATAAGCAGGATGTCTTTAGGGTTCAATGTTATTTTTAATTTTGAACGGTCGCAGACACTCACACCATGTGAGTCAAACGTATATCGAAATAGATGCCCGTGGCGCCTTTTTGAGCGTATTGTTCTAGAATTTTCAAAATTTTCAAAATTTGAATTTTTGTCCTCTACTGTAAATCGCATTCAACTGGTATTTCACCATGATATGAACATTTTTAAGTGGAAAATATTACCCGTCGGAAACGATGCATAAAATGAAAATTATCGGAAATATCAATTTTTTGAGCAAAAATGTTCAATCTAGTTATCGAATTTGACGCTGATTGGTTCAAAATTTATCAGATTTAATTTTGTGGTACTGTCGTTAGAATCAGACAAACTTTTCATTTCCGGTTCTCAAAAACTCAAATTTCTAGAATTCTAGAAAAATAAATACAAATCTGGTTCCCACAAAAGAAAGACATCATTTTTATCTACCTTAGTCGAAAATATCGCCTTATTAACATCCTTCTAAAAGAGTTTGAAGTCGAAAAAACGTAAAAATCGGCGTTCAAGTGACATTTTAGAAAATACAAGAAGAAGATTTGAAAAAATGGCTCCCACAAAAGGTTGTAATCATTCATCCTGTACAGTACATTACAGGCTGTACTCTGTATGAATTCTCAGGCATTTTTTATACGCAGTAAGGGGTCTAAAATAAGATAGAGTTTGAACAAAATAGGTGGTCTAGAATAGACTCAGCACCTGGTGGAATAGACTCAGCACCAAACTTGTCTCCTCCGATTTACTTTGAATATTTTCGGTATAATATCCCTTTATTACACTTTGCTTAGAATGCGTAGCCAC
>SCLH01000572.1:270794-283981 GCA_004367855.1 Oikopleura vanhoeffeni | reverse complement strand
GTGGCTACGCATTCTAAGCAAAGTGTAATAAAGGGATATTCTGAGCGATGATTTAAAATACAGAAGACATTGAGAACCACGCGTGGCCACGTATGGTAACTTTTAATAAGATATAATGCCGAGATTTTTCGAAGACAAAAAATTATAAAAATTATTATTGTTCATGTTTTGTTATGCAACTGAAAAGTGTTTGAAACGTCACGTGTTTTAAAAAAAAAATCTAAAAAATGGTCTATCCACGCCTACGTTGAAATTTTTTTGTTTGGAACTTTAGTTAGAAGTTAAAAGTTTTAAGGGGGTAGCAGCGATGTGGCAGATTGGTACATTTTTCGGAGTGATTTTGAAAGAAAAAATCTTAAAAATTTTTATTAATTTTTTATCTAAAATGAAAGTGTTCATACTTGCAAACGTTTATATTTTTAATTTTTTACATACTTAAGTATCTGTAAAAATATCAAAAACCACTTTCATTACACATCCATTTCCAACTTGACCCGATGTGGGATTTTTTTTAAAGGCAATATTTATAAACTTCAGACATTGTCGGATGTAATGCACTGATTAGTGGGAGAATCATTATCCACATGCAAAAATTTCTTAAATATGAAAGTTTTTTTTCCATGAAAAATAGAGAAAAACAGCTTTTTAGGAAAAAAAATTGACCTTGAATTGAGTTTAAATATAAAAAATGTCCTGACTTTAAAGAGTTAGTAGCCTATACACCCACAATTTACAGTTTTTTAAAATAATAACATTTTTAAATTGCGTGCCAAATGGCACAAACCGGTTCCTTAAGCAAGTGTTGTAATTCATCAGAAGTTCATAAACGATTTTCACTTGACCCTTGCATCGATTGAAATACGGAAACCAAATAGATACCAGAAAATTTCACAGTGGATTCGGCCTGATTTTTTACAGAGATTTCAAAAAACTACTAATTACAATTTTGGACTTGATTTGCGGAAAATTTCATAATATTCTAAAGAGTCGACAACAAATGACAAAAAAACTATCATGATTTTTCAAACAGCAGTCAGAAATATGTAGACATGCATGAAAAAGTTAGTTGCTATTTTTTTCGTTTTTATTCACAGATTTCATAAAATTAATCAGAAAAAATTATAAAATAAAAGTTGAACTCAATCGGTTCCTTAAATAGATTAAAAATGATTTTAATGAGCTAATACACATTTATTGTGGTTCAGCTAACGATAAAGCACAAAAAATAAACCAACTATTATTTTCGTAAGTTAAATTGACGCCAGTCTGCCACATCGCTGCTACCCCTTAACTTAAAACCCTCTTAGCCAGATTACTTTTTCAATTTTTGTTAAAAATATATTTTTGAGGGGAAAGCTGATTATTTTTTCATGCGTTTATCATACTCGTACAGGAATTTTGAATTATGTATTTCATTAAAAATATCCAAACAAAAGATTTAAATAAACTATCTTTTACTATTCGACATAAACATGTAGATATATCTGAAACCTTTTCTTTGTAAAACTTTATAATTAACCTCAAGACCAAAAAGTGTCAAAATTTGTGATGATATCTGAAGAAAAGGTAAGCCGTAACGTTTAAGGGTTCACCGCAGATTACAAGTATATCAAAAAGACAAAATTTGTAATCGAAAAGGGTTGTGGTCACATCTGGATACCAACAGTATTGTTCAAAAGAAGAATTAATTTCATCTGGTCCCATCGAAAAAACACTTTTAGATAATTATACATGGAAACTAGGCTGAAAATTAAGGAAAAACGTTGATTTGCACTAATCGTTAAAGAAAACTTATTAAAATAAGGAAATGTTCATATAAGAACTAAAATAAATTATTTTGCTGAATAAATCTGCTCAATTAAAAATTTGTCATAATAATTTACGTATGTCAATATAAAGAAAAGGATCTCTAGGCCTCTCGTTGCACGTTTGACCAATGAGAGCGCTGAAAATAACGTTGTTGACCAATCAGGGCCTAGAAAATGAGGGTCAAAAACGAACGCGTAACGTCGGGTCTAGAGATCCTATTCTTGCAAATTGCGTTATTACCAAGTTTGATTCCGCCCAATCAGAAAGCAAAACGACAATTTTGTGAAAATATTTCAAAAAAAATTCGCGTCTATTGAAAACCTACAATATGAAAAATCAGTCTAAATAAATATTGGTTTATACTTTTTAAATTTTCATAAGTTCTGGAGAAAATAAAAAGTAGTCAAAAATGCAATTTTTTTTCTCGGTAGATAGCAAAACTTTGATTATGCGCTAACTGACTTCGTAGCTTTCTAAGGCTTGAAAAGTTACCTTTGCATTTTTGCTATTGTTTTTTATTAATTAATTTAAAACAAGCACTTTTTTGAGCTTTAAGATATAGTTAATTACTGCAGCTACTAGTCAAAAATAACTCTATCATCGGCTTGATTCTAATCCGATTTGATTCTTACCGGTCGATTTCGTCTAAAGCTGGTCCCTTTCCGACCATGATATCAGTTGATCCATCCGGGAAGCACCAACATCCATAGCCGCAAAATCTAAATGTATTGTTTTGATTAAAAATATATTCGTCAAAATAGTTTTTACGGGGTGACTCCGAATAAGTTCCAAATTCACGAGTGAAACTCTGACTATTTGAATCTGGTCTCAGATTTGTCATATAATATCTCGATTGCCTACAAAACAATTATTCATATCCCCGCGCGTCAAAATATACGTAGCAAAATGTGAAAAAATATTTTGATTCAGCTGGCTACTCAAAATCAATACCGTTTAATTTTCTATACTTGCTCGATTTGTCTTTTTTGGCCTTATTTGAGTTAAATTTCCTTCATTTCTTTCGAAAAATAATTTTTTGGAAAAATTTTTTCCTATTATTTCGAGTTTCAGAAAAATCACTCGTGAAAAAATAAAACTTCAGATGAAAGCTGCAAAACAGGTAAACTTATGTCAAAATAATAATTAGATACTTTCCTAAAAACTGACTCACTCATAATTCTCAAATCATGTATCGTATTAACACTATAATGTTTTTACGATATTTTGACGGAAATCCTAAAAAAAGTAGCATAAAATATCTTTTGAACGGCTCGTCGGATAAAATTTTAAATAATATTTGTTGAAATACAATTCCAAATTATTAGACATATTTAAATTGAAAATCTCGGGAAGTTTCTGAGTTGTTTGAACGCTTGAAAATTTGTTTGCCTATTAATAGACAAAGGGTATAAGGAGGTCAATTCCCTTTTTTAAGTGGAACCCCCTGTATTGGTGTGAAAACCAGAGATAAGGAGAACTGGATCGGATCATACGATTTGTATGGAATTATAGGCCGATTCCGGGTACAAACAAGTAGTAAAACAAATATATTGTTTCATAATTCATTAAAAAATCTAGTACATACTTATCGTAATCTTGCCATCTTTGTTCTCCAAGCATATAAGAAATCATTTGTTTCATTTGCATAAATTTTCGAACTTGTATTACTGAGGCCAAAGCATTATCTCCTAAGCCTCTTAATCCTTTATTTCGATTCATTGTTTCTTGCATAGCTTCAGGGAAATCATCTAGGGTCATTTGCCAAGTTAAATTCGACGACGTATCTGAATGAATTTGTTCAATTTGATTAAAAATATAATTATTTTGGTCCCGTTTCGACACTTATTATTCGAAATCAATAAACTTCAAATGCTGAAACAACTTGTTTGTCGTACTATGGATAGAATGACTAAAAACAATTATACAAATTTTCCAGAAAATTTTTCAAATTTTTTCTTCAAAATGTAGCAAATTGTTTTTTGATAACGGCCCTACTTCTGAAAAACCCAGATAAATCGAGTTCTATTTGCTAAAATCGAAGTAAGTGCTCTGGATGGACGTTTTAAAAACTTATTTTTTGACTCATTGTTATCAACTCCTGTAGTTTTCTCTGTTGTTGTACCGCTTGATCAGATCGAACTAGATAGGAACGTATCTTATTGACTTTTTTTTCTATCCGATCTGATCGGATCAGGTTTTTTGAAGTGGTCTGCCGACTNATGCTATAGACTGATAAATGACCAGTAATCAAAGGTCCAATTTAAAAAACTTTGGTTATCAACTTTAACCCTTGTGAGCACAGAGCTACAATAGTGGCTCAAGCAAACCTAAAATCATCCGAAAAAGGCAAAAAACGGGATCGTAGAACCTTTTCTTTCAAACGAAATATAAAATTTTTTGATTTGGTTCCCAAAAAATAATTGAAATTTTTTTCGAATGTTTGGTTCTAGTATTATGGGGAGTTGATTTATTAAGATTTTTCGCCTATGTTTCACTTCCGGAAAAATTATTGCGGAACTAGACATAAAATACAAACGTAAGATCAGCCAGTTTTTAGGAAAGTGTTTTGTGCATGCATGATAGTTAAAATATAAATTTATTGGTATCTAGGGGCAGATATGTTTTTTCTGAAGTAAAATTTCTAAATTTGAACTGCGAGTATCCCATGAAAAAAATTAATTATTATAAAGTGGAAATAAAGCAATCAAAAATTGTCACAGTGTTACTCATTACCAATTACTTTGAAATAATAGTAAAAAGAAAAATTTAATATTCGCTGCTTTATAGGAAAAATGAATAAATTTATCAAAAATCATGATTTTTTCTATCATTTTTGATTTATAATATAATCTTTGATTTATAAGATAAAAATCAAATCAAGCATGACCTTGACGTAGGTCAGATACTTGTGCATGGTTTCACAAACAAAATTCTAACTTGTGAAGACACTGGTGCCGTGTATCACGTGATATGGTATACTGCTTTTCTCACTATATTTCTAGAACTAAAATTAAAATTCCGTAGAATATAATGTCGGATGCAAAAAATTTTATGTTTTTCAACTTTCTTATGCAGAAAAAATTGAAATTTCAACCGCCTTAAGCTTTCTGTAAACAACGTGTCTGGTGCCTTGGCGAAACTTTTTTTTATATGCTCACAAGGGTTAAGCATAGATAATTTTAGCAAACAAATCAGATATGCCCAAAAAGAGAAGGGGCTTTAACTGAGGGGTTTAAGGGTGTTGTGAGTAAATTTTGACATTTTGGAGCCTTGGTATGGCTACACTGATAGAGATGAGACCATTATAAGGAATACAAATGAAAGATATACTTTATTTGGCGATTCCATTTGAAACTTCAGTACCACTCTCACCAACCATCTGGTTAAACGAGTTCTTTGGTCTTTTTCAAAAAAAACAAGGATCCTAGAGCTTAAATCGAACACTTTTGAGATCTTATTAAAACCTGGGAAATTGTCTGAATTTTAGTGAATAGGAGCTGTTTTTTTCGATTATTGCCCCTAAAGCCAGGAATTGCTTCGAATGTGACGAAAAAGGGCGTGTTTTCCACGTTTTAATACAAGGCTTTTTCAGTGGAAATTGAATAAATCTCACTTTCGGAATATAAAAAGCTGACATGGTCTGGAATATCAAATAGAAAGTAGTTTTTCGAATTCTGGCCTGATTGGCTGTAAATCGACAAAAAAATGGGCGAAATGCAAAATTTTGAACATGAAAATGAAATAATGTTAATTCCACCAAAAGATTCATTAGGTATGGTTTGCTGGTAACGATGTTAGCAACTATGATCTTATTTTGAATAAAAAAATAAAATATTTATGAAAAACTTCAAATTTTTTCTAAAATATCCTGTGTTTAAAATCAGACCATAGTTGCTAAAATCAGTTCCAGCAAATCATACTCCAGAAAGCTTTTAGTGGCATTGACATTATCTAACAATCATTTTCATGTTCAAAATTGTGAATTTCGCACACTTTTTAGTCGATTTACAGCCAATCAGGCCAGAATTCGAAAAACTACTTTCTATTTGATATTCCAGACCATGTCAGCTTCTTATATTCCGAAAGTGAGATTTATCCCATTTCCACTGAAAAAGCCTTGTATTAAAACGTCGAAAACACGCCCTTTTTCGTCAAATTCGAAGCAATTATTGGCTTCTGGGGCAAAAATCGTAAAAAAAGCTTCTATTCACTAAAATTCAGACAATTCCCCAGGTTTTCACGAAATCTCAAAAGTTTTCGATATAAGCTGTAGGATACTAAGTATCCGATACTTGTTTCTTCGAAAAAAGCCGAGGGGCTCGTGTTTAATCGCGGTTAACCAGATGGTTGGTGAGAGCCTTCTGATCCTTTTTCGAACAAACTTGAGGTTTCCTTGATTTGTTATATACTTATCCATAATACTAATTATCTAGGAAACAATTATTTGTGGGGAATGAATATACATTTGGCTTGAACATGCCGCTGATTCGGGTCTCGGGTCACTCTTCCCGCTTTTGAAATGGGAACTCGATTTTTGGCAGGGTTCCTGCTTTTTGTTTTCAAACGGGAACTCGCCAAACATCGGGTTTAGCCAAGACGATGCGGTTGTCTTCCGCAGCAAAACGGATGGAAACAGAACTCGCCAAACTCGGGTTCCCGCACAAAAATGGCACACAAACGGAAACCGCCACACTACGGAGGTCCCGCATCAACAAAAACTAATTACACCGCAGACTGTTCGCTTTGCAGTTATGGATTATTATTTTTTAACTTTCAGAAAAACAATGTTACTGACGTAAAATAATTATATACTTGATTCAGATGATTTGAGTATTGGTATTTAGCAGATCTTTCCTTTATGAAAATTAATGAATTATGATTAAAGCAGAAGAAAGCAAAAGCCTAACACGCCGAAAAGAAGAACGCGCATAACGCGACGAAAACCTCACACTCCAATCGAAATGAAATTTCCCAAACTATCATTCAACGGCTCGAAAGCTGTGTGCCTCGAATCAAGACTAGGCTTAAGCCAGAAAATACTAATAACAGATCAAGAACACACATTGTTATATGTCAAAACAAAACAGAAGTTTTGCCCTGCCGGCGGAGTGGTTATACACTATTAGTTTCTGTGTACATTATAGAGTAATATCGTGAGTATTAGAATTAGGGTTAGGGGTAAATCTCGTGTTTGGTAGAGGACCAGGGTAATAAAACGCACGCACACAATAGTCTGTTTCTCATTGGGACTACAGGCTAGAGTTAGGGCCCTTAAACAAAATATCGGGTACCTGTGTTCCGCAGGAACAAGACATAACCGGGTTAGTATTTTTTTAAACAAAATAGCGACAATAAGACTTTTCCGAGAAAAAGTTATTGCCATGCACACGAAGTTGGATTAACAATAGAAGGTTGATTTGTTCTAGAAAAACCGAAGGACACGAAAAAGTACTTCGAAAACAAAAATGGGAAACGGGGAATAATGCGCCAGAACACGATCGGGTTTCCAGAACAAGGCGAAATAAAAAGACGAAGACGCGCATGAGCGAACAATGAGGACAGATCGAGAGTAATCCGACAAAATGGATACCAAGACGAACTCGGCAAACTTGGGTTCCCTGCAAAAGCGAGAAGAGTGACACCCTGAGCCGGCTGTCTGTTCCCTACGTAAAAACTTAACGCAGGACCATTGGTCCGGCCTTATATAGGTGTCCTATGTGATATTGTACAAAAAAATTTCAATAATCAGCATTTACAGCCGCTAGATTCTAATTGGAAATAAAGTTGAATATTGATGAAATTGGGTTAGAATACAGGTTACTTTTCCAGGCTTAGGTGTATGTTTCGGTGGAGGCCGAATGTTATGGTCAAAGATTCATATAAATTGGTTGATCGGTATCGATTCTTTTGGTGTTAATGATGAGACTTAAGGGCCCCTTCACCGAGCATAGCTCGTCGGGACTATAGTGAAAATGCGGAATCCGAGGCATTTCCTGTGGTTCATGGAGAAGGCACCATCCTTGACTAGATTACACTCGGCGGCTAGCTCCTGAAGTTCAGGGTTGGCGTATGGAGGGTGGCGAGTACTCCCGCGTTCTTTGTATCGCTTGACAAAGGTGTGCACGGATCTGTCACGTGAGGGTAGCCTAGAAATACCATATGAAAAGTGAAATAACTATGCATGATAGACTTTTTAATTCATAGTATTGATTCATTGAGGATGCCCGAAAGAGATACGTACTCGAATAGAATAAAGTTAGGAATAGTAAGACTATAATTACGTTACTAGATTAATGATGTGACGGAGCTACAAATTTAGATTAATTTGATTTTTTAACATTTTCTTTATAACCAGGCAGGAAGACGTTTGGCGCGGGCACTTGTGACACGTCACGTGTTCAACTCTAATTCTTCGAGCTTTTGGAGTGCGTCCATGTAGACACAAATGTATAATAAGAGATTGTATACGATCTGATACATGTTTGTTTAGATAAATAATTTATTTAGACTCCCGCGTAGTGGCCGACAATCTCTCTCGGACCCGTAGCTGGTCTTCGACGGCGCCGGGGAGGTGCTCCAGAGCCGGTCGGAGCTCTTATGGGCGGTCAGTATTAAGAGGCTCGAAGGCATATAACGGCGAACGCGAGAGTGCGATTTATCCAAACAGTAGTGATTTAAGTCCGAACTAATAAGATGCAATCAGTTTCCAAAAGGATTCTCTACAGGTCATAATAAAAAACGAATTTGTTCTAAAAACAATTTATAGCGAAAAAAAAGATAAATCACTATGTGAATAGAAAATTGAGAAATTGTCTCATTTCGCTGATTGCTCACACACAACTGGCAGTAAATAACAAGAAATTTAAAAGTATTTTGACATTTTTTGAATCAAATTTAAGATTAACCTGTCGCGATTGGATACCGTTTGAATCTGCAAACAAAGAGGATTGAAGTGCATTTATATATCAATCATTGCTCATCGTAAAATGAGTCGTTAAATTTTTATTGTGAAAGTATGTTTTCGTGGTCGTCAATAACTCTCTGTCATGTTAATGTTCGCCTAGGCGCATTCCTCTGTAATACAGTATTCCTGACTTCTAGAAACTGCTCGGTATTTAAACCGAGGCCATACTGTCATGCAATAAAAGACTTAAGAGAAATTCAGTTACGAACTCTCTGTGTAAGGGGTCTACCCCGGATTATCGCGCGTACTTTGGTGCACACAAAAAAACATAGAACATAAATTTGAGAAAACGTACGTCAAATTACGTCAACAAAAGTTCGAGGGTCAACTTCAAAACGTTGTTTAAGACGTTTTTTTTCAAATTACGGAGCGGCCCGCAAAGTCGACAAAAACTACACGTGACGAAAGTATCGAAAGAAACTAGGGTTTGGCACATAATGTCTATAATTAATCCTTAGTTCTTGCAAAGATAAGATCCCACGTGACGTTTTTTGAGCATATTTATTATGTTCACCAACTCTTGAATTAGGTGTTATTGACCTGCTAAAAACTTTTTCGACGTAATTTTTGATCACTAGATTTGTTTACTTGAACCCGAAAACGGTTTCTTCCGGGAATGGCTACTTATGAAGAGGTGCTTTAAGTAGCGTCGTGTTTTGGGACTTTTTGGTGGGTAATGGCCAAGGAGCAACACACCAGTCTTGAACAACTTTTTAAAGAAACACATGAGTTTTTTCAAAACTTGAATGTTAAGCACTATTGAAAAAAAACTGTACTGGAGCTTTATACAAACATATCTTCATACTAAGCGGTCCGATGATCGATTTTGGGGCTGTGGAGGTAAATGAGAAAAAGCTCTTAGAATTAGATTTCTGATCCCGCTCAAAGGCTTGTGTCTTTTGCTGATTTAAGATTTTTTTTCAAAAGGAATAACAGTAATGATAATGCCAGTAAAATTTCAAAAAACCGCACACAACGTCCAGATCTGATCAATCGGTTGGATGCGATGCAGCTGTGTCACGTTTTCATTCATACACTGTTAGGGGTTCTAAATGTGCGATTAAGCCTTCGAAGGCCAGGAGCTGCTCGGAATGACACAGCCGGGAGTTAACTCCCGTAGTGGAAAGATTAACGGGTGAATAAAGAATGGTTCTACGACAAGTTAACGATATAGAGAAAAAGGTGTTCAAAGCCAGCCCGTGTTCGGAAACCACACGGGGTTATCGCTCGAATATCAAAACGGGCAAAAAGTTAATTCCCGGGTAATGGTTACAGATGCGTGAGTTGATTTCTGACTCGAAACGACCAAGTTCCGACGCGTACAGCGTAATTTCTAGCCCCCTTGGAGAGAATTTTTTGATGGTCATGTATAAAGACCCCAACCAGAGGATTTTTTTTTTAGCTAATGTTTCGACAAAGAAATTGGTTTAACGAGCTAAAATGGACCTTTTTAGTCCTCGGGGTTCTCATGAGAGCTAAAAGGGGAATTCAAATAACGATCTGCTGATTCACACAGCCGAAGGGGTTGTCTCTAGTGAGGGTTTTTTGCAGCGTTATCGAATGTCCGGGTCGTAACAAATTTATCGTAAGACTACAGCTTCCTGGTACGATGTCTTCAACAATTTGAATTGTACCAAAAGATGCCACAAGTTAATCGGGGTCTTTGATGTACGGTGATGATATTGAACTAGGAGCGATCAAGGGTCACGCACGAGTGCCGCTGAAGGGCAATTTATGTTATGCGAAGAATATACTTTCGGTTTTCACTCAAATATAAATTCGGCTCAGGCACCACGTGGTTGCCGGTCACAGTCTAAGACATAGAGTTAATAAGTACGGTCCTCCCAAAAACCCGCTAGTTATGCATCTTTTGATTAATTCCAATCAATGAAATATCCCTCGCGGTACTGAAGCTGTAGCTTATGCTATTAAATTTTGCCACATCCGTAGCCGTTGCAACTAAAATGCGTCCTCCGGGAACAACCCTTCGTTTTCGAGTCAGCTTATTTAATTGTCCCATTATTCGCGGGGTCCATGTTCACTTATATCTAACCAAAAAAACTGTTTCAAAAATGGTTCAAAAGTGAATATACTCGTACACCGGAACATGTGGCATTTAAAATCATATGGTTATTATCAGAATTGTTTAGTCGATTTCTCTTTAAGACCTTCATACTATGGACTTATTAAGATGCAGAGAAATTTATCGAGGGCATTTTTTTTCTTCAAACTCCGTCTCAGAATGTTATTCTCAGTACATCGATGATATTTCATCTGAATTGATGTTTTGGCTCACTATTTGGTAATTACAAATTAAATGTTGATCTGGTACTATCCGACGGATTTACTGGTTATTCGTTTGTAGGCATTATGTTTAAATAGAATTTAAAGATTGTAATACTAGGTTGTCTAACAAGGACAATATTGGTCACAAATGAGTGCATAATATGAGCCTAAAGTAGAGGTAACCCATTTTGATCTTGCTTAGAAATTATAACAGCTAACAGGTGATGATATGTTTCGTTTAGACAATCAAGTACATTAAACAGGACAATCAAAGCATTCAACTTTTCGTAAAAGCTTAATCTGTTTGAAAAATCGTTTCATACAAGCTGTTTTTAATCTATTAAGATTTAGAGATCATCATAATTATAATATCACCACGAAATCTTATGGTGATAAATTTGTCATTTTGATTTTAAATTGCCCACGAGTTTTTATATCGCCACGACCATCCGAACGTGATATAATTTTCAGAACTATATTTTTACGGGGTAACCCTAACGACCCTTGCAGTCGAGCACAGCTTAGATCAAAACATTTTCTAAAAAACTGCATTTAACGGTAACATTTCACGCCTGGTATGACGAAAGTGATATTTAACTTTTTTTTTGAAAAATAAAACTTTAGTAAGAAGATTTCAAAAATTATGAATATTGTTTAAGATTATCTATTATTCATCTAAGTTTTTGGCGAGTTTTCTTTTGGTCCTTAGATAAGTTTCTTTGAGAAATCAATTGAAAAATAGCCTAAATTTGGGCTTAGGATTAGTTCTCAGCGCTCTGAGATATATGGTGAACAATATCTGCGGTTTTATATTTATGTGCAGATTTTCTTGTTGCAGTTATATTATGTTTCTATGTTTTTATTCGGTGTGATGTTTTTTTCGTGCTAATAAGTGCTTGGAAAATTGGGGTTCAATGGGAGGAATAATTGTTCTCTGAAAACGTACAAAGACGTTCTCGGGACACAATAGTGGGCTCTGATATCATTCGAACTGATAATCGGCCTCACTAAACTAGATCGAAGTCACGGATATTGGTCGTACAACAGAAACAACNAAAATGGAAACGGGAATTCGCCAAACATCGGGTTCCAGCACAAAAAATGGAAACGAGAACTCGCCAAACATCGAGTTCCCGCACAAAAAATGGAAACCGGAACTCGCAAAACATTGGGTTCCCGCAAAAAAGCGGGAAGAGTGACCCCCAACCCTGATTCGCCTACGTAAAACTTAACGCAGAAAATGGTCCCGCTTATTAGTGTCCTAGTGATATTGTACAAAAAAATTTCAAAATACATTTAACACCGCTAGATTTATTGGAAATAAAGTTGAATTTGATGAAATTGGTATATACAGGTTTACTTTTATACAAGCTTAGGTGTAGTTTTGACCGAATTTATGTCAAAAGATTTCATAAATTTTTATTATCATTTTTGTGTTAATATGGATTAAGGGCCCTCAACCGACATATCGTGACTATATGAAAAATGCGGAATCCGAGCATTTCATTGGTTGATGCGCCCAATTCTTACTAATAAATCGGGCTATTCTGAAATTCAGGGTGTTGATTGGGTGCGAGTATCCCGCGTTCTTTGTATCCTTCAAATAGTCACGATCTGTCAACTGAGGGTCCTTAATCCATATGACAGTGAAAATAACTATGCATCATAGACTTTAATTCATAGTATTTCCATTGAGGATGCCCGAGTTAAACTCGAATTTGAATATACTTTTTTAAATAATTAAGTTGATAAATTATAACTTAATTATGTTTTAAATTTTTCTTTATAACCCAGGAAGCTGTTGGCGCGGGACTTGTGACACGTCACGTGTTCCACTCTATTTTCGACCTTTTTTTCCATGTAACAAATGTTATAAAGTTGTTTTATATATTTGTTAGATAAATAATTTTTAACTCCCGTAGTGGCCGACAATCTCTGGACCCGTAGTGTCTTCGAGCCATCCGTAGCTTTGCGTTTTAAATCAAGCATATAACCGAAGATTCATTATCAACATATATTTTTTCAATAATAATCATATTTTTCAAAGAATTCTCTACAGTCATATAAAAACAATTTGTTAAAAAAATTTGTAAAAAGTAATCAAATGTGAATAAGAAAATTAAAAATT
>SCLH01000572.1:247389-269687 GCA_004367855.1 Oikopleura vanhoeffeni | reverse complement strand
CGTAGTGTTACATAATAAAAATGTTCTAGACTCTAAGTTAAATATAGAGAAAAAGTGTGTTCAAAGCCACGCGTGGCTTCGAAAACACTACGGGAGTTATCGCTCGAATCAAAGGGCAAAAAGTTATATTTGTAATTTACAGATCGTGAGTTGATTTTATTGAAACCACCTACCTATATTTCTAGCCCATCTTGGAGAGAATTTTTTTGTGGTCATTTAAAGACCGAGGATTTTTTTTAGCTATTTCGAAAAAAAATTGGTTTAACGAGCTAAAAATGACTTTTTAGTCCTCGGGTTCTCATGAGAGCTAAAAGGCGGAAATTCAAATCAAATCTGCTGATTCACAAGCGAAGGGTTGTCTCTATGAGGGTTTTTTGCAGCGTTATCGAATGTACCGGCTCGTAAAAATTTATCGGTTAACTACAGCTTCCGGTACCTGTTTCAACAATTTGAATGTACCAAAAGATGCACAACTATCGGTCTTCTGATGACGGTGTTATGAACTAGAGATCAAGGGTAACCACAAGGTGCCGCTGAAGGGCAATTAATATTATGCGAAAATATCACTTTCGGTTTTCACTCAAATATAAATTCGGCTCAGGCACCACTTTGCGGTCACNCAAGACAATAAGTTAATAATACCGTCTCCAAAAACCGCTAGTTTTGCATCTTTTGATTAATTCAAATCAATGAAATATCCCTTCCGGTACCTGAAGCTGTACTTATCTATTAAATTTTGCCAACATCCGATACCGTTGCAAATAAAATCGTCCTCGGGACAACCCTTCGTTTTCGAGTCAGCTTATTTAATTTCCATTACCGCCATTTTCACTTAAATCAGAAAAAATTTTCAAAAATTTCAAAAGTGAATATACCGTAAACCGGAAGTTGGATTAAAATTTTTTTTTAATTTTTAGTCGATTTTCTTTAAGACCTCATCTATGGACTATAAGGATGGCCAGAGAAATATTTCGAGGCATTTTTTCTCAAAATCGTCTCAGAAATTGTTTCTATACTCGATGATTTATAATTGATGTTTTGGCTCACATTTTGTAATTACAAAAAATTGATCTTTACATACCACGATTTACTGTTATCTTTTTAGCATTATTTTAAATAGAATTTTAAAGATTAATACTGTTGTAAACAAGGACATATGGTCACAAATAAGTGCATAATTGACCTAGAAAGGGTAACATTTGATCCTAGAAATTTAAGCTAACAGTATGATATTTTTCGTGTTATACATCAAACAGGACATAAAAGATTACTTCGTAAAATTAATTTGAAAAATCGTTTCAAAACGTTTTTAATCTAAAAAATCGAGATCAAGAATTTTTTTCAACGAACATTATGTAAAATTTGTCATTTTTATTTAAATTGCCAAGTTTATCGCAAACGACCCCGAACGTGATATGAATTCAGAAATATATTTTACGGGGTACCCTAACGGACCTTGCAGTCGAGCAACATTTCAAGATCAAACATTTTAAAAAACTGCATTTAACGTAAAATTTAACGCTGATGACGAAAATGAATTTACTTTTGAAAATAAAATTAAGAAAGATTTCAAAAATATATATTTTAAGATATCATTATTATCAAGTTTTCAGTTTTTTCGGCCTTAGAAATTTGAAAATCAATTAAAAATGCCAAATTTGGCTTAATTAGTCTCTAGCGCCTCGAATATATGACCCGATCCGTTATAATTTATTTGCAGATTATTCTGTTCAGCTTAATTATTGACAGTTTAACGGGGTAGTCGTTGCTAAAAGCTGAAAATTGGGGTTTTAAATGGCAAATTGCCTGAAAAGTACAAAACGTTCGACAAATAGTGTGCTCTGATATATTCGAACGATATCGCGCTCCTAAACTAAATCGAAGGTCACGGATTGGTCGTACAATCAGAAACAAGCTTATAAACATGATTGAATTATTCCTCAGAAATAACTATCCTTCGTGAGTTATCAAGGTATAACTTTGATTTTTGACTGAAATTGAACGAGCAGAACGTGCTCAGATTACTTAGATGAATTTTTGAAAAAATCTTTGATTTGGCGTTTGCATCATCAAAAAATGTTGTTTGATCCTATATTGGGAGTCTCAATCAAAAATTTACAAAAACTTAAAAAAAAATTTTTGCGATCTAGCGCAACCTAAAAAAAATCAACATTCAGGTCTCGCGTTTTGATTTATACAGTATTAGAAAAAAACATAAACGTAAAAATTGGGTAATGAACTAAAGCTGTAAAACAATTTTAAGATTCATTTTGGTCACTTTTTTAGAGGTCGTACAGCTCATTTAGAACATCGAAAAACAAATTTCATAGCAAAGGTCTATTAACACCTTTTCTCTTGATTCAAAGTGAAACGAAGAAAGCTAAAGATTGCCTTGACCAACTCCTGAACGCGTTCATTTTTCCTCAGTTCTCCCAGCCAGATTTCTACATATTATTTTATTTGCATGAACAAGCATTAAAAACGATGACCTTTCTAGTTATGAATTCTTGGAAATGAGAGAACAGATCCTGAATATTTGAATGATACAAACAACGCGGGCGAATTACTAGCACCAATCAAAACCCTGGATTGCAGAATAGGCCGATTTCCTGGTCAGATATGGAAGGAATGACCAATCAAATGCTCAGATTCCGCATTTTTCAAATATCAGAATCTGTCTTTTGAGGGTCTGTAATCCATTATCTGTATACCTTACACCCTGTATATACTAAGTCTTATAGATTTAACAAGATTGACAACAGTATTTTGTGATAAAATTCTATTGTGAATTTATAAATTTTATTTATTACTCGATTATCTAAAATTTTATAAATTTATCAACTTTATGCTATTTTCGAATCCTGAGGATTTTAGAAAAACTTCTTGTGAAGGAAAATATCTTTATGATATTTTCCCTAAAGATATATTACCGTAAATACTCGATTCTCGTATAGCTAATAAAAAATCAGCAAAAACTCAGAAATTTGTCAGGAAATTTTTTTCTAAATGACCAAGTTGGTAGTAACTTACTCGTCTGACCAACTATATATCATGACCCAAGATTTTCGAGCCACATTTCATCAACTGATAAAATTTACAGATCAGTCATTTTGAAAATAGAGTAAAAATTCTCACTGGAAATTTTTATTTTTAAATTTATTAATCAAAATAATCATTAATAATTCAGATATATCACCTTAAATATCTAGATATCTAAACAAAGACTCTACCGTCTTTGATTCAAACCTTAAAATGACTAGTTAAATGGAGATGGCAAAACGGAAATATTGTTTTCCTTTAGCAGATTTCGGATACAATTTACGAATTTTAAAATTAATTATTATAATAAAGCGTATAAAACAACTTGGTTCACGAAAAGTTAAATTCTAGTCCAAAATGTTTCTCTCGTCCAGTATATTGTAAAAACTGGTAATTGATAGAATATCTTTTAAGATATTTCGATTTCATATTTTAAATAAAGGTTTTTACATCGAAAACTTATGTTTTCAAAATTATGTGAATCAAAACCCACAGTGTGACATTTTGAGCAACTTTTTGTTAACTACGATACTAATATTGGGAACCACACTAAAATTTATCACGTAATACTCTAAAACACCATTCAATCTAACTGGTTCCGCATCGCGTAGGATATAAAAGCGAGCGCAGGTCGATGTTACGACGATCAGTATGGTTATCAGAAAGTCAAATTTATTTCTAGAATGTTTAAAAAATGTACTTTTTTCGATTTTTTAGTTGAACATCAGACAAGTCAGTTCCTCGGTTAAGAAAAATGTCTCAAATTATATTTTAGACAAAACAATTGACTTTTACTTAACTTTAACTGAATTGAACAAAACTGAAAACTCAGATGAAATTTCAAGGATAAAATATGACGAAAAAATGTTTTGCTGCAGTAAATTAGTTATCAGTTTGGATCAAAAGACGTGTTTATCAACTTTCATATATATTTTTAGCTTTGATTTTCTGATTACAACGTGATTTTATTCAAATGTTAAAGAAAAACTTAATAAAGTCAATAAAAAGCTGTAGCTCATATTTTATGACTTATAAATTTGTAGAAAAGCTTCAAAAAATAAATCAAATTCAGATTTATAACTTCAAGTTTTCCAGATCTGGGAACTTGGACGACACTTGCAACATAGAATCTGTCCAAATAAGTTTCCCCAAGAATTACACAAACACGAATTTTGGATCAAGTCAAAATAAACGGACTGTTACTATTTATTGAAATGCAAATTCATAATTATTGACTCGCATATCATTATTAACAAAAAGGTCTTAACAAAAAGGTCTAAAAATGTGGACTGCAACTTTTTGAGGCTTGCCGCTTAGGCGTGAGTTGGTGTGGTAGTGAAGAATATTGCCTGATCGAGGCGGATTTGAGCCGATTGACACTTTTAAAAGATATTCTTGTTATTTAGAACATGATTTTTTTGTTCAAATAGGGGATTCCAACTTATAAAATTTAACAAACGGTTAACTGACATTAATTTTACTATCGCTTTCAGAAAAATATTTTACAATAATAACTTTTTACTGAAATCAGACTATGTTAAGTTATTAAATATGATTATTTTCAAAATCTCAAGCCCACCATTTACTCAAGTGAGCTGATATCATAAAAAATCTGGCGTTTCAGATCTCTCAGGAAAGTGTCAACTCAATTGAGTTTTAACTATATTTTCGATTGAGCTCTTTGTTTCGGAACAAAAAATTGTTCTATATTTTCGGCCAATTAAAATTCACAATGATCATTTTCAACTCAAAAATCTCTCCAAACAACTTTAGATTCACAACTTTTTAATCTCATTTACCGATTTGGAACCCATTTGCAGCAGCAATTACAAAAGTTACAAAAAGAAACTTCATTTTTTGTTTTTTCAAAAAAATTTTCCTCTTTAGTTTTTGAAATTGAGTTATTTTGCTTTCTAGTTATAGGGAATAGAGATGCACCACCACGTATAAGAAGACCAAACAGCGCCACCTACCACTAAGCGGAGGAGGATATCTGCTGGAAGAATATTTTCATATTTGTCATCATTAGGTCATAAAATTAATCATATTATTCGATAAAGAATATATTCACGCGTTTGATTACCTGAATTGGGTTAACTGTAAAAAGCTTGATAAATGAAAGACCTAAAATCGTTTCTGTGCTATTTGCTATTAAAATTTGAATTTATCTTTAGAAAAAAATTTTTGGTGCTTGAAAGCCTGATTCTGAATCTTAAATAATCGAATACGCTGGTTGAGTAACAAAATTGTGGTGAAATTTTACGAAAAGACGGTTGCTTTAAAAAAAGTATTTATTGACAACAAACTTGTCACGCCTAAGCTAGGTTTATAAGCTCCAGCCAGAAAATCACATCGGCCAATTAGAAGTGAGATAGAAAAACATTAGCATAATATTTTTGAACGCGACCCAATCATAATGCGTATGATCAGGAACTAAATTCAGCTGAAATATCACATACAGTATACATTATACGATAAATTGTGAATTTTGAAGATTTTAAATGCGTGAATAAAAATGACAAAAAGCTCAAAAACACTGATTGATAAACTTTCGTTAATTTATAAGAATTAAAAAAATTCGCGTGAAAAATTTAAAAATTATTTTCAATTTGGTAACCAAAATGTGATTCCATTTTAACCTGTACCGAATCCAGTTTAAATTTTATATTCAAATTTTTCAAACAATTTTGTATAATCAAGGTAAATCTCAAAAAAAATGTTCAGCGGTTAAAATTCTACTGACACTTCGTGGGTCGAAAACCGAAAATCTCGTACAATAGTGTACGATTAGTGCGTACAGGTTAATCATGAACATAAGCGAAAATTCGGATTTGAATAATCGTTTTGTGAATGACGTTTAATATTTTTTTTCAACTTTAAATTAATTTAACTAGTTAATCGAAGAATAAATTAAGTATCAGAAATATCACTTCAGGTCAAATTTGAGCTAAACATAAAGTCAGATTTCCCACGTTTGATCCTCATTATAAAACTCAAGATAAGTGCGTGATCGAGAAAATTTCAAAAAAAATAATCTGTAAAACTAAAGCTAGTTTTAGTGGGCAAAACCATGCATACATGTAGATAAATTTTTGAAGAAGTTGAACAAGATACCTTCGGTCTATTTGAAAAAATTAGATCAGTTTCCTCGGGAACTTTTGGGCTATTTGCAAGCAAACCACTTCAAAGATCCTTAGCTGGTGAAATGAATTAAGAAACACATTATCTTTTAAATGTTTCCAGCTAAACTGCGGAAAATTTCATTATGTAAGTTGACACTTATCTATGTGAGTTGACACAATAATGAAATCAAATGAACATTGGTCTAGATTTGAAAATAAGCGTATCAAACTGTTATGTAAGAGCAAAACGAAGTATATTTATTGAAAATGTTAAACAACGTTTCGCATGAGCAATTTCCATATAAGTTTTGTAAGTTTCAAGACTTCAAATATTTAAAATCGAAAATTTTAAACGAATTGGGCAGAAAAAAGTATTCATTTTTTTACAAAACAAAATCACATTTTAATTTTCACTTCTAAATTATCTGACATACAAATGCTGACATCCCTAACTAATTACAACTTTTAACCGATCCTATTCAATATATATTTATATTGAAAATTTAAGTTTGACATCAAATTTTCTATTTTTTGTCTTAATTATTTGACCTTAATGGAAAATATATACCAAAAACATAATGATTTTGTATATATTTTATATTATTAATCATAATTTTAATAAGGTGAGTTACTCAACTTGAGTACCAAAAGTTGATATCTTAAAGATAACGATCCCGTAAGCTGAAGTGTTCATTAAAATGGGGCATAATAATAAGTATTTATTTGGAGAAATTATCCGGGATGAACTTCAAAAATACTTCACGAAAACTCCTTTCATCGTCCAACGATGATAGTTGAGGTATTTTTATTGTGTTTTTAAAGTTTGATTATATACTGTCCAGGACAGTCTGTCCTCGCTCCTTAGCTGGTAGTACCAGCCTGGTACACCCATAACTGGCACAAACTCCTTTATTGGTAAACGTTTTTGAAGGTGTTTTTAATAGATTTCCTCGATTTTGGTTTTTTAAATATCAAAAAGACCACAATTTGAAACCTTTTTTGATTTTCACATTTGAGAATTCAAGATTAAAAAATAAATCAAATTTAAATTACTTTACTGATCAGGGAAACCTCACGTTTTTGATCATTTTTGCCGCAATTTTAATTTTTTTTGAATTAGCACTCCCTAATCAACGGAGAATAAGAAGCACTTATATTTTACTATAAATCGAAAGGAAAGATTGAACTAATAGTTGACTTTGAAAAAATATTTTTTTGCTGACCTCAATAAGATCTACGATAACGCAAGAAGTGAAAAAACTTAGATGAGATTCAATGTTTTTGACAGCCTTCGTCTATGAGCCAATTTTCATGATATTTTCTAAACGGTGATATTTTATTTATATTTATCGATCTTCTCTAGCACCAAATGTGGTCAAAATTGACCCATTGTTGATTATACCATTTCCAGAAGAATGATTGCGCATCTTTTTTTTGTTAATCATAAAAATATCATTTCGAGAAAATACGATTTTTGATATTTGGAAAAATTCTAAATTCAGATCTCGAAGATCAATTAATATTCGAAAAATATTTTAGAAAAACCATAAAATTGACTAATAGACGAAGGCTGTTAACAGTTTTTAAGATTTTATTTTTCAGTCAGCAAAAAATCGAGTCAATTATGAACTGAAACCTTTTCTCTTGATTCATGACAGATTGAAGTTTCTCCTATTATTCGTTTATGAGGAAGCGCCGATTTAAAAAGGTCAGCATTGCATCAACCACCTCTTAAGAAATTTTACACAGTTTATGTCCGATTTTACCAATCATTACCCTGAAATGATAATATTAAAAAAACCTTAGAATATAGCGAATTATATCCCTTAGGAATTTAAAACAAAAGTAAAATGTTCAATATACTACTTTCTTTTTATCGGACAGTACCCCCTTATGCAATTTTGGGTATTTTGAAAATTTACTCCACGTTCAAAATTAAATGTACTAGAACTTCAAGTCTAAGAGAATTTATTATTGCAAATTCCGTAATAAGATTTTGTAATTTGACAAATAGAAAAAATTGTAACATTTAACCCGTGTACTCTAAATTTAAATATTTCCGCAAACTCAGAAATGTTTACAATTTAAGTCTACCGGTTAATTCATATCAATTTTGTTAATGCATTTTTTACAGGAAAAATAATTGCCTTTTTTATGACGTCAAAAATGTATATAAACTATTACGTTGTTTTGCTATCGAAATTATAAATAGTGGATAAAATGTGGGCAAAACTTATGTTATCTGTCTTTAGTTATAATTGGCTACTATAGTTCCGCTAGTTATTATTAAGTGTATTTGACTGCACCACCAAGTGAGTCTAATTAAAAATACCACCTCCTTAATTTTAATTTATTTTCAACATTCAAAAAGCTCAATAAACGCGTTAAAATGTGTAAAAAAACAAAACCGACAATTAATTTCGGTACTCAACTGGTCAATTTTGCGGGTTATTTTGACAGCATAAATGGTCAATATTCAATCAAAGAGCACTTTTTAAAAATTTCTTTGTAATATTACTATTCAATTTTTTTGCTCTCGTGATTTTCAACCATCATTAACGTTCGCTTGTTTTCGAAAATAAAATGAGAAATCGGTGGCCAATCACTGCGCACTTGGCGAGAGTCTCCATGACCGCAAAAAGAGAAAGTACAAGATAAAAAGGAACATACTGTTGATCGAAGATGATGTCAGTGACAATATTTCGGTTCTTGGAAACAACTCATCCGATTGTATTCTTCCGATAGCTCATAATTCATAAACATATTATTAATGAAAAAATTGTACATTTTTTGTCCAAAACCTATAATAAGAAACTTAATAATAAAGACTAATAAATAAACATTTTTTTTTATTTTTTTTCTCTATAATTTTGGATTACAGACCCTCAGAAGACAGATCCTGAATATTTAAATAATACAAACAACGCGGGATACTAGCCCCCAATCAAAACTCTGGATTGCAGAATAGACCGATTTCATTGGTCAGATTTGGAAGCGATCTGATTACTTATCAAATGCTCCGATTCTACATTTTTCAAATATTCAGGATCTGTCTTTTGAGGGTCTGTTATCTATATATATATATTTAAAATATATAATATGATATATGGTATTTTTGAGTTCGGAAAAGAAAACTACAGAGGGTATTTTTAACTTTTTTAAGTTATAGTCGATTCATATTTTTTTAAATACGATTGAAGCATTTTCTGCATTAGAAATCACCGCGTTTACATACTGTAACTCTGCAAATATAAAAAAACTTGCATCATAGAACGATCAAGTTGTTTATAAATAAGCATTACAATATCGTGGGAGTTAAAAAGTTAACACATGTTATTTTCAAAGATGACGAAAAATTAGATGTTAAACAGAATCCAATTTGAATTTTTAAATTTTTTATTATGTGTAAATGGGAATATAATTGGATCATTAATTTTTTTAGAAATTCATTATTTTGACAAGAATTTTCAATCAATTTTGAAACTAGTTCACAGTGACAAATAAAATGTACGAATTGAACATTCTTTTTGCGGTGAGAGAATCTGCTCATATATCTCTATGCTAATTTTATCAAGGATGATAATCTGTATAAATAAAAAAAATTTGTTGGGATGTCTTAAAAAGATCTTTCTACCACATGAATTGGATTAATTTTGGTCATTTTTAACCTTGAAATTGTATTGAAAAAATTATAAAATTCAAGCAGTTTAAAAGTGTGGTTATAAGTCTTCACATGAC
Organism: Oikopleura vanhoeffeni; assembly: GCA_004367855.1. NCBI lineage: Eukaryota > Metazoa > Chordata > Appendicularia > Copelata > Oikopleuridae > Oikopleura > Oikopleura vanhoeffeni. The sequence continues at coordinate 259,788 of SCLH01000572.1, read as the reverse complement.
AGGGGGTTTTTAGGGTTTTGTATTTTCCGACCACCAATGAAGAGTTTTTTTTTCTAAAATTAAAATTTTTCTTGAAATATTTTGAAAATTTTTTTCTGGTTTTTGTATTTTCCAACAATCAGTAAAAAGTGTTTCCGAAAGCTTTTATTTTTTTTTGAATAAACCAAAACCCATAAAACCCTTACCCAAAAAACTATCTACTACTACCTGGTAAATGAACCCATTAGTATTGATTATAAAAGTTTGGAATTTCTTGTAAACGAATACAGTTATTGTTGGCAATGGGCAACACACGAGCTTTTGGTCACACTGTATAAAATAATTCTTAAATTTGAAACACAGAATAAAATTTTAAGGCCGACTTATCAACGAATATAAAAACAAACGAATCTTTTTGTGAAAATGCAGGTTGTTCAGAATAACAAGGGCATGTGATCGGGTCGGAAAAAACGATCTGATCGGTTTGATCGGACCTGCTCGGATGCCCATCCCGAGCATGACAACCTCCTGTTAACACTATAGACTTCACAGCTTGAATTTCTCACGTACTAATAAAATGAAATCCATGAATTTCTTTTGATATAGATTAAGGGCCCTCAGTTGACAGATCGTGACTTTTTGAATGATACAAACAACGCGGCCCCTAGATTGCTAAATAGACCAATTTTATTCTTCAGATTTGGGCTGAACAACCAATCAAATATTCGGATTTTTCAAATAGTCACGATCTGTCGGTTAAGGGCCCTTAATCCATATGATATGGACCATATCATAAAAATAACAAAATTCCATCTAATAATATATTTTTAGGAAATTTTGTAATTTTTTTAGGACGCTAAAGCCAATTTGCTAGCCTGATAATTTGTGTATTTATTATTCATTGGTGAAACGTTTGTGTAACCATTTCCAAACTTAGAATCGATTGCAGGTTATTACCGTAGCGAATTAAATTGGCCATTTGAAATAATTCACGAAAAGTTATGCAGATTAGACCCATTTCACAACACGTAAGAATTTACGGTAAATCTCAGTAACTCGGACAATATTAAACTGTTTCGGAAGCAATTTGACTAGAATTATTTATCGTAGAATATAATGCATAAAATTAAAAATATGTTGATTCATTAGTATTTTTTATCGCCAATTAAAGTTCAATTAATTAATTTTTTATCTGTTAAAACCGATTATTTTATGATGAATGGATTTCTGTAACCTGCTGAACTTATTTAACTTGTAGACTCGATTTTAGCCAACTCGTCGCCACACACCATTTAATCTCATTTTACGACGCTTAATCATTGATGACAAGATCAGTTATAAAGTTATCGATAAACTTTGAAACAAAATGACGTTTGTGCGTTTTTTTGAAAATTTTTACTGTATTACAGTACTTATTTTTTGCAAAATGTTTTAAATCACAAAATTAAACCTTTCATCGTGATCATAAAAAATTCTAGACATTTTTTCCATTACATCATAGCCCAAAAATAACCACGTGACCTATATCAAGAAATAAGGTCGGCAAAAATAGTATGTTTTTTTTTTCAAAAATTGCTTAAATCACATTTTGAAGGAGAAAGGTAGGTTCTTTAGAATTGTTTTTTTTTCTTTTACTACCAAAGTTAAAAAACGATCACGTGACCTTCAAATTAGGAAATAAGGTTTTGGAGAAATAAACAAATAGTGATCAAATGACGCTGAAAAATTTTTTGGCCATAAACACCCTAATTAAGAGTTTTAACATAATAATATTTTCCAAACACGTCACGTGATCTTATTTTTCGAGAAATAAGGATTTATCTATGACATATTTCAAACCTTATTTTTGAATTATTTCGTCACCTGATTTTATTCGGACTTTGGTGTAATGAGAAAAAAGTCTTAAAAAAGCCTAAAGTTCATCCCAAAGTTATTTGTTTGTAATTTGAGAACTTTTTCAAATTACCGTATATCACTACTATGTTTTTTTNGATCGACTATTTGAATAATTGACGTTTGTGCGTTTTTTTTTCGAAAATTTTTACTGTATTACAGTACTTATTTTTTGCAAAAATGTTTTTAAATCACAAAATTAAACCTTTCATCGTGATCATAAAAAATTCTAAGACATTTTTTCCATTACATCAAGAAATAAGGTCGGCAAAAATAGTACTGTTTTTTTTTCAAAAATTGCTTAAATCACATTTTGAAAAAGGAAAAAAGGTTCTTTAGAAGTTTTTAAGCCTTTTTTTCTATTACACCAAAGTTAAAAAACGATCACGTGACCTTCAAATTAGGAAATAAGGTTTTGGAGAAAGTAAACAAATAGTGATCAAATGACGCTGAAAAATTTTTTTGGCCATAACACCTAATTTAAGAGTTTTGAAACATAATTATTTCCAAACACGTCACGTGATCTTATTTTTCGAGAAATAAGGATTTATCTATGACATATTTCAAACCTTATTTTTTGAATTATTTCGTCACCTGATTTTATTCGGACTTTGGTGTAATGAGAAAAAAGTCTTAAAAAGCCTAAAGTTCATCCCAAAGTTATTTGTTTGTAATTTGAGAACTTTTTCAAATTACCGTATATCACTACTATGTTTTTTTTTTAAAGTACTCAAATAATCTCGAAGACCCCTTGAAAGAATGATTAAAACTTTTTAAGACTTCTAGTCCATTACAAGATAGCCCGAAAATTTCAAAATTCCGGAACACTGATTGCATAAGAATCAGTGAGAAGTTCATGCGTAGGCGTGGTCTCTCTCTCTCTTTCTCATCACAAAAAATTAGATTACAAAATAATTTAAGAGTCATTATACTAGAGAATTTTGTAAAAAACATATAATTATTTTTAGACAAAGCGATAGAAAATCATTTGAGTTTTATATGAGGTAATTGCAAATATAAATTAAGGTTTAATTTCATCTTATTATTGCACTTTTGGTATAGAGGTAATTTTCGCAACTTTTTGTTTTCTTATCCTCATTAAATGCTTTAAATTCGTTTAAAATTTTATTTTGTTTTTCATTTGTATGCAAATTGGCTGAATATTATTTTAAGCTATTAAAAATGAATGTTGATAATGAAACTTTGCTAATATGGCAGATTTAAAAGTATGGCGACGCGTTGGCTAAATCGAGTCTGGTACAGATTCATGTCTAAAGTCTACGAGTTAAAATAAAACCTAGTGGGCAAAAATGAACACTCAAGGTTTTTTTAATCACTAAAAGTTTTAGTCGTATTTTTAACTATATGGATTAAGGGCCCTCAACCGACAAATCGTGACTATTTGAAAAGTGCGGAATCCGAGCAGTCGATCGGTTGGATCTGTCTAAATCAACCCTATGAAATCGGATCATTCTGCAATCCAGGGTTTTTATTGGGTGCTAGTATTCCGCGTTTTTTGTATCATTCAAATAGTCACGATCTATCAACTGAAGGCCCTTAATCTATATCTTTAAAATTTAAATTTTTGGGTTACGTTTCCAAATCGAAAATTTACGGAATCAAATTTTTTGAGTGATAATTTATCAATCGAAAATTCTTGGGGTCATATTTCTGGTTTATATTTTCTTAAATTGTAACTTTTTGCAGTATTAAATTAAATATTGAATTTATAATTAAAACGATTCACATTTTTCTCGGATTATGATAGCTAAGGATTTTTTGAACAAAATTTTGGATATATGATAATCTTACATTTTTAAAACATTTGCATATTTTAATGAGATTTAAAAAATCTAGATGATCAAAATTAACTTTAGGCATCTAGATCAGATTATTTGATGATTTAACTGCTGATTATTAGATTATCTTATACTTATCAGATAAGCTGATGATTTTTTAGGCCGATGAGTAAACAGTTAAAAAAATATCCTGGATAACGTGTGAAACCTAGATAATGAACCACAGCGGGAGATTCCCAAAAAATAGGTATAAAAATACACCATATCTGACTTAAGCTGAATAAATCCAATTCATGTGCATATCAAATCTAAATTAAATTGTGGTTTAAAATGAGTGGAAATTATATGTTCGCTAAATAAATAGAGCCACACATTTGGCTAATTATTACGGTTAAATATTTTTGTTCATTGAAGGTGAGTTGAATCTTTCAGAATTTCTATATGATATCCACTAAAGGTGATTCTCGTGTTTTTGGGCCGCAAAGAAAAAAATACTCAGAATTTCCTGATCTACGGAAATGTAACGTACCGTTTTTGAAAAAAAAACAACAAAGATAAATTATCTCAACTTGACGCCATCAGCAAACTTGGAGTAGCCTTTCTACAACAAATACCACTCTATAACACCATACAACCCTAATCTGGGAAAACATTATTTCCCTCAAAAACTTCCTATAACACGAGATCCACCCCTTAAAATTCCAAGAATAATATTTGGTACATGAAATGTGAATTATTTTACAAGCTTTTTAAGATAGCAAATAAATATGATTTTTTAACAAATTAAAAAAAAACATTTTTAAAACAATTTATTATTCAGTATTCATTCTCAAAATGTATTTCAAATAATAGTAAAATTTGAAAAATGCGTTACGGATTACTCAAGCACTGACATTTACTTAGAGTCTAAGAAAGTAAAACAATCCATTTTTAAGTGGTAATCTAGATAGAAATGAACAAATGAGTAAGTTTTTTAGGCAGAAAATGTACTTTATTTTTAATTACAATTTCAGGGCAATTAAAATCAAGTGATAGGGAACTTTTATTAGCAGCAGAAGAATATTACAAACATTATGATGAATCGAGATTACCACATTTCAGATATTTGCCAATTGTAGCATACTTATTAGCTTGCTGTAACTGGTAAGAAAAATGAAGGTTAACATTTTTCGTAGATTTTTTTCTTACTCCTATTATAGTATCTGAATGTAAGACGATTTTCTTACAGTGGGTGCAGTAAAAAACTAACTTTGCAACAAACAAATATTTTGTATTAATTGTTGTATCAGACATCGACAAAAAAATAATTGAAATATTCAAAAAATGAATCATTTCGAAAATTTTGAAAGCAAAAAATAGGCATTAAAAAAACGACAAACATTTTGTGTACTCCAAAAAATTGTATTCACTAACTTACTCATTGTCATAATAAATATCTTTTACTAAACTTGCTGGAGCTTTCATATCACTTTTCAGATTTCAGTGTTGATTCAAGTTGGAATTAACACTGAAATATAGAAATTGGCATAAAATCCCAGCAAGTACCGGGATAGATATGTATTTCACATGCGAAAGTTATCGCTTATCCATTAAAATTCTTAGGTTCAAATAGGTTCGCCTCACATAAATATTTTCTAGAATTAAAGTTTAATAATTAGGTAAAAACAGACATCGTCAGGTAGTTTGTTTAAAGTGACTCTACGAGTTAAAATGTCAATTTTTGTTTGTTGAAATATAAAAAGATTTAAACAATTGTATCGAACAAATTTCAATTGATTTAAAGTACTTCCTGACGAATTACTACCCATTCAATATCTTTAAAAGTTGAACAGCCTCCCGGCGGGCCCTGAACGCTTAACATGTTATAATGATCACCGAACAATATCTGGAGTGTACTCAGTGCACTACAATGGAAGCCTAAATTTCGAACGTTTCAGTTTATTAATTGCTGTTTTATTTATGGATTTAGAACAGAACACAATTTTACTCAAACATTGTTTTCAACAAGAATAAACGTGTTTGAGTTGCAGATTTTCCAGCTAAGATAGTATAATTTTCTGAAGCTAAAAAAAATTCGATTTTTACAATTTTTTGGAAGGAGTATGAAGTTTTTACTCAGTTCTTTGGGTGGTTGATTAGCGCGGTTAAAAATGCCTACACCACTCGAAAAAACCGGGAACGAAAATGCGCGTGTTCGCTTCCCCGCTCAGTCATACTATTATCAAACTGGTAAAATCTAGTATATAGTTGAGTGTTTCTTCCTCTCAAACTAAAGTTGAGGAAGTTTTTTGAAGAATTTTTCTATCGAATACATTAATTATGACGAATCGTCAATGACGATTTGAAATATAGAATATCAAAAGTCAAAAATGGGTTTCGATTTTTTTGGCTCATCTTTTACAGAATTTTACTCCTGTTTTCAGAAAACAAACAATGATAGCTCTTCATTAGGCGCCTTTAGAGCTTCAAAACTGCATGAAAATCTGACCTTGAAATCGTTTGTTTTTTTTTGAAAAAATTTCAAAAACGGAAAAAATCCTAAGTATTAAAATAATCGAAAGAAAATTCTCTACAATTCCTTATTTAAAATCGTCTATCAAAGCTTTGAGAAATTTGACTAAAACGGCTTGATTTGACTTTTTGTAAAATAAGGAGCTGGCTGCTGGCATCTAATTTGAATAAATCAAAGTTAACCGAGTGGTTTGACTAAAAAGTTATTTTGTTGTAGATAACAAAAATGAAATCAGAACCATTTAATGTAAATATAAGAAAAATGTAGCTAACATAATGAAATCATAACCAAAGGAATAATTTACTTCAAAAATATAAATATGGCATTTTTACTGGTCCCAGAAATAAAATAATTTTCTTCCAGCCAGGGTAACTTCACAAAGATAGCGATCGGAAAATTGTAGACATTTGTAGATAGTCTACAATAAACTCACCACAAAAATTGAAAAAACAAAGTAAAGCTCGTTAAAATGAATCAACAACTGTAATAAGGTTTAGAACGCTTTCCTTAAAATGTCAAATAATTTGGCAAATTGCCAACCAGTCGACTATCATTTTTATTTCAAATTTGATGTTTTTGTCACAGAAATCGGGCGGTGTGTTAGCGCATTTGTATTAGTCGTAAGATCGCCCACAAAAAACAGGGTTAAATTCACGAGTTCGAATCCCATCTCAATCGTGTTATTGACAATTATCACCTTTGAATACGCAGAGTATTATACTCTTAAAAACCAATTGACTAGGGATAAAGTAGTAGAGTTTTCATTGGTTCTCCCGATTTGAGCGTTTCTTCTCTTGTAAACCTCGGTAAGAGTGTTGGGAAGTTTTTATGCAAAATTTAACAATGGGGTGAAAAGTATTTTAAGATAAAAATAGGAAAATCCTTATTTTGATAAAAAAATGTTTGAAATCATTAAATTCTGCTTTAGCAATTCATATTTTCAAATCGGGAACGAAATTTCAGAAAAAATATTCTAACGGACTTAGATATCGTTTTTGACTAATTAATTTCAATTTGAATCAGTTAAAAAAATAACAATTTGATGCGACAGGTTTTAAGAAGTGACAGACGGACAAAACTTCAGGAAAAATTTCTAAATTTCGACTAGAGGCGTTCCTGAGCTCGACTAAACTATAAATTTTGAAAACATTTTTGAAATCTCCGCGGTCGTTTAAATAGTGACCACAATTTAAATTATCATGCTTAAAAATGTTTAACAAAGTCCCATTTTCTGATCTGAAATCACTTTGAAAACTTCCGGATTTATCATTATTTTAGAAGTGAACTGACTACGGTAAACTCAGTCAAAACTAAATAATGCCCTTATTTATCATGGTCCATGATTTATGGATCAAAATAAAATTGGAGAGTCTCCAGTGGAGACCCTAGCGTTTTATAGCATATTTATCCAATACAAAATTTGATCAAAAAACTTCCTCAACTGCAGTTTGTTAGAAAGAAACACTCAACTCAATACTGTATTTTACCGCTCTGATAATAGTATGACTGAGCGGGGAAGCGAACACGCGCATTTTCGTTCCCGGTTTTTTTGAGCGGTGTAGGCATATTTATTGCGCTAATCAACCACCCAAATAACTAAGTAATAAATTCATATTTGATTCGAAAATTGTAAACAAAATTATAAGCTATACACAAGAAAAGTCTCTTAGCTGGAAAATCTGCAACCCAGACACGTTTATTCTTGTTGTTGAAAAATTCTTTCTTTAGCATTTCTTACCAAAATTACTGAAATTTAAATACAAATTTGTTCAGGGGCGTTTTCGGGTCAAATTTTTCATTTATTGAAAAACATTTCTCGTAATTTTTGTAATCATACTGTTTATGATGGGTAATTATCATTTTAATAAGTTTTTAAAATTTATTTTTTAAGTATTATCATCGTGGTTATCTGCTTGTATCCCGGTTGGAGACGAGATGATCAAGCTGGAAGTGACGTCAACTCCAAGGGTCTTTTTGTACTTGATGGAGTTTGGTTTAGTTTGGAATAAAAACTTTATAATATTCTAGTTACTAGTGATTGGTTAATATTTTTTATAGCGCCATAAATTATTTCGGCGCAATTTCGAAAAAATTTTAAAACTAATTTTCACGAGCTGTTAAAAACGGTTCATACGGTTAAGATATTATTAAAAAAATTCTTGGTAATAAACAACGATAATTTTCGAAATGCGAACATTGCTTTTGGTTATCACTGTTGAAAAAAAAATTCAGGGAAATTTGATCAAATTGGACAAATAAACTGTATTTTACAAAAAGAAATATAAAATTGAGTAAAGGTAATCGAATACGCCAAAGTAATTTTGAGCATAATTAATTCTAGGTCAAATTTTTAGCAAAATAAATTTCCTGGCGACCCCCTGAAAAACATTTCTAAAAATAATGGAATTTTTGCATAATCTTTTCCACCCTGAGATACTGTAGTTCTAAACAAATATGGATTACAAGTTTTGTGCTAAAATCTATCACCGCTATCTTAAGCCAATAGTGTGTTCGTATTTGCGGTTATATTGTCCACCGATTAAATCAGAGTCCGTCTAATCTGGATGTGCTGATTTTTTCTAATGAATTAAAATTACGACCTCATATGGAGACCGTTACCAAAAATATGTGCAAATTTCGAAAAAGTTCATATGAATCATAAATTTAATCGGTTTATTGTACTTCGATTTCTAAAATGAATTTTTATACTAGCAGTTATAACTCTTTACCGCTAAAATTTATCAAATTTAAATTGTTTTATTTCTTTGCTATTATTTTTTTCATGTTCAACTTTATAAATTTAGAGTTTGCTTTTAACAAAACAATCAAAATTTTATATTTGTCTAATATTTTATTTCTTCCGTAGTCTAATTTGTAGACAAAAACATGGTTTTATATCTTTAATTTCCAATTATTTCTGAATAGGTCAATTTTCAGAAACAATCATGAAACTAATATCCAGTAAATTATAAGAGTGAAATTTCAATGATTATTTCAAAATTTAAAAAAAAAATTCTGAAATTAAAGCATCAAAACCGATTCTGATTGGTTTCACACAAATCGGGATCGAACTAAGAACTAAGAAAATTTGAACACAAAATATTATTTTTGATAAAAATTTCGAATTTTACGAATAAATTATATTAAATTTGTGGCTCCGAAAGAGAATTCGGGCCCGATTTGTCAAATTCTCATTTGGAGTCCAAAAAATCATTTTCTGACTGTAAAATTCATTCATTTATCACTTTTTGAAAATGCAATTTAATGAAACGCCGAAAATTGTTTTTGAAATCGCAAAACAATTAGTTAAAAAACCAAGAATTTATTCTATTACAGATGCATTATGGTGAATCCTATTCGAATACAGTGTGACTTTTATGGAAAATCTATCCTTGGGCTACCAACGTGGGTTCAAGTTATGCGATCAGGCTCAGTTCTAAGTCTAATTGCTTCTGCCTTAGCAGCTTTTATGGGGCTACTTGCAACAGGTACCACAGTAGTTTATCCTTTAGAAGATAAAAAACAAAAAATGTGATCTTTGAAAAACAACCAAGACTCGGTATAGGATTTAAAATTGACTAAAAATCAAGTCTTCAATCAGTGATCTAATTTTATTGAAACGTTGAGGGCATACTCAACCTGACAATTAAAAAAACTGCCAAATTTGTTTCAACTTAACGGTTAAATCAGGACTAGTCGTAACCTCCAAATCGCCTAAAGTGACTCACGAACTATGTTTTAAAAGGCTCATTTTGGGGTCAAGTAAAGAAATTTTCAACCATGTTTTTATTTTTTAGGTCACGTTGAGTATAACCTATTCGTTTCAAAAAATTGGACCACTGATTAATAAGACTTTTTAAATTGTTAAAAAAAACTGTTTTGTGAAAAACCTTAAAACCAATCATTAAAAATAATCTTAGTGATTTGCTCCAGTTTTTTTAAACCCCTCAAAAATGTCTGAAATTAGTGAAAAACTGCGCTTATTTCCAAAATAGATGAAGTTCATCTGATGAACATTTTACAAAGAATCACTTTTTGAATGTTTGAGGTCAAATCAGATCAAAATAGGAGAATATTATTGAAAAATATAATTGGAATTTTTTTTGCCTATATTTCTTTATAGACTAGAAGTAATTTTTCTTGTTGAAGTGCGTTTTCTACAGCCGATTACTGTACATATAAATTGTTGCTGAAAAGTGGCAAAAAACGATCAGAGGACCCCGTAGTTGATATGTCACATATCATATGGATTACATACCCTCAGAAGACAGATCCTGTATATTTGAAAAATGCGGAATCTGAGCATTTGATCGGTTGATTCCCTCCAATTCTGACCACTGAAATCGGTCTATTTTGCAATCCAGGGTTTTGATTGGGTGCTAGTATCCCGCGTTGTTTGTATTATTCATATATTCAGGGTCTGTCCTCTGAGGGTCTGTAATCCATGAGCCTTTATTTGACATTTTGTGCCATAGAGTTAATTGAAGACCTATCAATAAAAATATTTTTTTTGAAGTTTAAAATCTTTCTCATTGAAAATTAATTTTAGATTGTACAAATATTGCTGAGATGACTCTCCGTCAAAAGGCACGCGTGGGAATTTTCTGTGCTGGACTGGAATTTTTTGCGGGAGCTTTTTTGGGTATTTGCGTGTCTTTATATGCTCAAAATATAGAATTTGATTATGACCATCCGCATAAGGATCAAAGAATTGGCTATGAATTTGGACCATGTATTTATATGGGCTGGGGAATGATGGGAACATGCTTTGCTGATGGCACTTTATGGTTGCTGAGTGATTGGAGAAGGTTATTTTTGTTTTTTAAGGAAGATATTTAATTAATCGTTAAAATTTCAAATATTTTCAGATACTGAAAATTGTCAAAAAATGTTTAGGCGAACCGTGAACGTCAATTTATTTGCGTTTTTTCGACTCGTTTTATACATTATCATAAAAGCGCTTTTTGGCGAATGTTTTATTGAGAAAATTTCATGTATTTTTTTACCAACGAAACCCACTAATGTTGTCTAAGTGATTGGCTTAGTGATTGTTTGAGTGATTACACACCGATCAAATTTAGCGGTCCCAATATCAAGTACCCTTGCCTATAATCATACTCAAGACAATCACTGAGACAACATTAGTGGGATTCGAACACGCGCTATAGATATAGTAAACGTTTTTGAGATGGAGTTCCGTTGGTAAAAGGATATATAATATGACCCCAAATGAAAATGAAGGGATTGAATTTCCTGAATCGAAAACGCGTAGGTTTTGGTTTTTTGAGAGAAAAAATGTCTTTTTTCACCAGTCTGACGTGTACAGTAAAAGTATCCCTGACTTATCAAAAATGGTGCTAAAAATTACCACCCAGGGCATTTTAAACTTTGATATTTGAAATCATATTAACTTTTTATTGGATCAGTGAAAACTTCAACTTATTTTACTTATGTGACTTCAACTAGGCTTGAATATAACAGTACCTTTCCGCCACAATCTAATCAAAAGTTTATTTTATCTGATAATTTTCAATCTTTCAAGTGGTCGAATAGTATTCAGTGTATTTTTCCTTGACCAAAAACATGATCGTTAGATTACCTTTAGTGGTTATGAACTGTAAATGTATGTTTAAAACGTGCATAATTTCAGACTTGGTTAACCTTGTAGTTATAACTATTTAGGGGAATTTATTCATTGAGTGACATTTAACATTCGAACATAACTTTTTGAGTAATTTTGGCATTAATTTTATGAAAAGCGTTTCCTTATTAATATGAGACCACATAAAAATTACCTTTTTTACCCTGAAATGAAAGTCACGGAGTTAAGTTTGAGTTAAAAGGGGGCCAGCAGTAATAGGTCAAAAATGAACGCCCAAAAATACGTCACATTTTTCTGACTTGTAATTTTTTTTTTAAATATGAGATTGATTCAAGCATTATTTAGTTATATAAAAAAATTCAGTAATTTTTAGTTAATTAAACTTTTCGTTATAAAAAAGACAATCCAAAATTTCAAGTCGTGAAACTTAACCAGCGAGGCATAGAAAAAAGTCCCGGAGGCATATATACCCTTTCAGAGGGTACAATTTGGCACACTCACAACACCAAAACGGTCATCCGATTTTATAAATTCTAATTGAACTATAATTTGGAACTTAATTTCAATATATAATTTCAATAAATTGAAAAAAAGTATTTTAAATTTCAAAATTT
>SCLH01000572.1:226166-241098 GCA_004367855.1 Oikopleura vanhoeffeni | reverse complement strand
GTTTTAAAAATTAAGATTATTTCATTTAACTCATGAAAAAAATTATTTCTTTCGATGTGTTAAAATTTCGGCTTTTTCGTCTTTTTTCAAAAATTTATATTTTCGATTTTGACTTTAAAATCGTATGAATTTAAACTTAATAAATTTCCAACGGTGGTCAGGACCGTTTTTAGGGCTCCTAATTAATAAAAAGTAGAGAATAAATTTTACTGTAATTTAGACACCTTCGATAGCAAACGCGCGTTTTTTGAGTGTTTTTTCAAAAGACGATTTGTATAGTAAAAATAATCAATCTGAAGATATTCAGATTTTACAAAGTAAGCTGAAAAAGGACAACTTGTGTTCGAAAAAGTTTTTATCCGAAAATTTTGAAGTGGCACCGAGGCCTTTAAATAAGAACTACAATTTAAATAACAGTACCATATTAATTTTGCGAAGAATAATTTCTACTTTTCGAGAAATTGGTAATATTTTTCAACATTTTTATGAAGAATTAAATTAATTTGCATTTTTAGTTTAACATGTACTAGTAGATTTGGTAAAAAAAATTCTCCAAGACCAGATTGATTTTTTTTTATATTTCTTTCAGAGTGGATGAGGTAACCTCATTGAGGTTAACATCATTGAGGTAGTTAAAAGAAAGCTTTACTTCTCTTTTTCCCCATCCAATATCTTAAATTCGGGAATTCTGGATGCTAATAGTTTCAAAGGGCGACAAGGAATTAAGAGGGGTTAGTGTTTTTTGCTTGGGTCCTGAGTCAGGACTCCTGACTTTTTGTGTCGCTCTTTTACTTACTTGTCGATTCTTAAATGGACATAGTTAGTGTGATAATTTTTATAGCACCTGCTACCGATCTATAAAACTGTACATAAATTGATTCTTTATTTATAAGATGGTAAGATCACAAATAATTGAATGCATTGAGTGAGAATAATTTCTCTGAGGTACAGAATTGGTTACGCGCCCGTAATTTTTACCGGCGGAGAATTATTTAAAAGGTTCAGCTGAGAGCACAGCTGATAGATGGGTTTAGNTTATGATACGTGAACCGGGAAATAACTTCGGGATTAGAATCATTACATTAGTATCTAGCAAATTCGAGTATTGCATTTGAATTTTCTTGAACAAATAAAAAATTATTTCATCGAAAAAAGAGTGACTACCAAATTTGAGTGGCTCGTTCTATCTAAAAATAATATAATCGCTATAAGAAAGCATATCTATGCGCACAAATTGATATAAATGCCTCTACCTCCTTAATTAAATCAGCCAGTTAACAAATATTATCTTCTCCAGCCACTAAATGCCGCAAAATATAAAACAAAATGGAGAAAACACAGGAAATTTAAATTTCGTTTAAAACAATTATAATTCGAGCAATTATTTTCCGTGATTGTTTTATGAAATATCCACCGTGATCGACATTCTATCGTTGAGTAGTTTGCGTAAGGAGGTGCACGCAAGTACTTCCATAAGGTTCTATCCATCTCCTTCCGCCCCTTCTCTCATTGTGCAATTAAGGGGGCTGTTGGTGGTGATTATGTGAAACCTTAACTCCTAGATGGCCAAATCCGGAAATATATATGTTCTAAAATTAAACGGGAATTGAGTTTAGACCATTTTAGAGTGTTACCGGCGTTCAATCTGGAAATAAAAAACTATGGGCACTTGGAGTAAGTGTACCTCGTGGTGAGTGGGGGTTAAATCATGATATGGGATAATGATGGGTATGGAAATGAATCATCCTGTATAATACTGTAACACAAATTTATGAATTTTCAAAAAAATATACCAACTGGAAAAAATATATCAAATGGAAAACTCTTGGTTCATAAAAATGAAATAAAGCATGAAAAAACGGTTTCCAAGCGAGAGAATTGGTTTTCGGAAGTTTTATCAATATAAAAATTCAAACCAGGGGTCGGCAGACCGACTTGAAAAACCTGATCGGATTAAGCCGTAAAAAAAAATTGATCGGATTGACCCGAAAAAAAAACTTGATCGGATTGACCTGATCGGATCAAAAAAAGTCGATCCAATCCAATCCGATCAAGTTCTGCCGACCCCTGATTCAAACTCTGAATTTAAAAGTGATCATTTCCGTGAAGTTTGATTAAAGATGATTTTTTTGGAGATTAATCTAAATTAAAACCAATCAAACTCGATAATTTCAATCTATTTTCTGTTCAGGTTTTTTGGCAAAATTTTGAACTTCCTTTACTAAAAAATAGCTTTACTTCAAACATTCAAGTTTTGTAATGTCAAGCAATTCGATAAAACAAATCATATTTTCATTTTATTACAATACAGTACAAATAGGCAATAGGTTGCATTCAGCAATTTTCTGGCGTGGGCATGGCTATGTGTTTTGTATAACCGGCCAATGAGTGACACGCATTGTTACCACACAACTCCGCCCACCCCTGATGCCTATTGTGGAATCATTTTCAAATCAGAATAAGACATAAAAAATTTGTTTTCACAGGTTAACACAAAATAAACTTCACGCTCAAATTTTTCTGCAGTACTAGGCCTCAAAATTCGAAAATTAACTTTGAGTTTGTAATTGTTTTCGATAATTTTAAATCTTTATGTCAAAGATTTTGTACAGAAAAATTTGAAGAATTTGTCATTTACAAACATAAGCAATTGCATAGATTCATTGCTGGCTTTGGCAAGTCACTAGTTTAAATCAGTTCACGCAACTGTAATGACAGTGACCTACTTACGCAAAAAATACGAAAAATACTGGTAAGCACTTGAATTTTCAGACTATGTTTATTTTATATTCTTAAGAATTTCCAAATGTTATATTCAACATATCTCGAAAACCCAGCCAAATAGTTTTAATATCATTACAACCAAATGTTCACGTTAATTTGCAAACATCAAGCTTAATTTTGTAAAATTCTTGATAAAAATAATAATGGGGTTGCTTATGACGCTGGATCTGAAATATTTTTACTGATTTTTTCAAAACCGTGGTTGATATAATCAAATCGGTAAAATGTCCAAAAATTTTCATAATCAAAAATTCCAAGGCGAGGTGATAAAATTCTGGGGAATTGAAATTATGGTACAAAATGCCGTGGATTTTTGCGATAAAAATGAACACTATTTTGCGCTGATTCACATTCCAAAATATCGTGTTTTATTAATCTTTCAATTATTATGATTATTCAAGATATTTTTACAGTTTGAAACGTTCAAACTGGAGCCGGTTCCGGATTGAGAGTAGGCAAACTTATTTTTGTAGCTTTACCCAGTCCTTTGAACTTATTTTGACTTCAAGTCTCTTTTTTTTCATTGTTTCAATTTGATTTAATTTTAAAGTTCTTGTTTACTTAACTCCGTGGAGTAAACAGTGAAATTAAAGTTTCCCTAGAGCTTGCTAGTAAGTAACTTACTGTTGGTTATAGAAAAATAATGCGGGAACTAAGCAACTTTTGATCCAAAGGTTTTTATAAATCCGTCGTTAATGAGGTGGTTGTCGCTAAAAATCAGGGTTTCATTGGCAAATTGCCGAATAAGTAAAATTGGTCGTACTTTTAGAGTAATACTTTCCTTCTGATATACATATATATTTGAAAAAAAATCTTGATCTTTGAAAATATCAAATAAAAATGTACTTCAAGCGTGTTTTAGGAGTCTCAATCAAAATTTATCCATTTTTCAGTTTATACAAAATAATTAGTTTGGGGAGGCGAAGCCGACCCAAAACTATTATTTTTAAATAAATAAAAAGTTTGTGGTCACATTGACACAAATTGTGGAGGAAGCAAATATTGTGTCTCACTTGAAGTATCTCATTGGTCAATATTCTATTGGCTATCTCTTATTTGGTTCATAACTGATGTTCCGAAATTTATTTTCATTAAATAATTCAAGTTATTTATGTAATTCAACAATGTACTTTTAGTTTTCGGAATGAAGCTATAATAATATAGGTTCACACGTGACGTTTTAACTTCTTGTTATAATAATAGAAGTACGCATGATAAAATATTTGGAGAGGGATTTGATAAAACGTTGGACCAGGTTGTAAATATGAGTCATTTTCGTTTTTTTCATGCGTAGGTTTGAGCAAAACATAGGAAAAAAGAGTGAGGAAACCCGCAAAAAAAATTTAACAAGCCTTGGAAAGTAGTTTCGTGCATTTTAAGCGAAACGTTCTAATTTATCTGTTTCTCACAATAAAGGTAAAATATTTCCATGAACTTTTCAGCTTTTCAAAATGCTCAAAAAAACATTTTTTCCATCGATATTACCAAAAAAATGATGAGTCACTTCAGTGGGCGAGAAAATCTCTTCCAACCCTGTTGCCACATTTCATTTAATAAAACCTTACATTCTGATTGCGGTCAACATCTTTATATACTTTTCATAAAAGCATTAGGAAAAACGTAAATAAAAGTAAAAACCAAAATCTTTATTTATACATAATTGAATTTTCAAAACTGCTAGTGATTGATTAAATCATAAATGTGAATCAGAACTTCAGCTGCTGAGATTGTCAAGACTCCAGGAAATATTTTGTAATCATTCTGATTCATTGGTTTATAAATTGCAATTGAATTTTCCGAAAAATCAAGCAATTTCAACTTATGATATAAAGTAGTTGATCACTTCAAACCCCCCTTATCTGTTGTTCACAATAATGGAAATCTAGGCAGCTCAAAAAAGCTAGGAGTGTAGTTATTGGGAGTATAACAGTTATACTCTAGCTCCTCTCTATTATCGTAGATACTGTTAATTGCTCTTACCATCCACGCCGCGTGGTCCACGCGTCAACAGTGCCATCGCTCTCATTTCCCTGATCAGTATAGTAAAATAATAGTTTTTTCTGCTTAAAAAGTTCATTTAAAACCTAATAAAATTGAACCTCTAACGAAATAAAATTAATATAATTATTAACTGATTATAATTTGTCTGTCATTTTTTTTATTCAGAATCAAAGTTATTGGCCGGAAGGATGAAATCTTTTTCTTCAAATTTTATGTCTTCCTATTTTCTAAAATGGTGCCAAGAAGCAGAAGTTATATGAACCAGTTCCTATCACCATGAAAATTCCTGAAAATACAAAACTANACTCTAACTCCAAGTATGGCTGCCTATATTTACATAAGTGTGCAAAGGGGTTATTGCCTATAACTTATTGGGCTCTACAGCTTTTTCCCAAAAGGGGTTTAAGGTCCTCGGTGCTATTCGACAGATTTGCACGTTTTCAATTTCTTTTCTCTTGATGGGAAACTTTTTGCCACTTCATAATTTTCGGATAAAGACGTTCTCGAACGTAAATTGTCACTTTTGAGCTTACTTCGTATAATCTTTTTTATTCAGATCGATTATTTTCACTTTATAAATCGTCTTTTGAAAAAACTCTCAAAAAACGCGCGTTTGGTATTGAAGGTGTCTAAATTAAGGTAAAATTAATTTTTTATTAATTATAAGCCGTAAAAAAGGTCTCGACCACCATTGAAAATTTATTTAATTTTTTTATACGATTTTTACGTCAAAATCAAAAATTTAAAATTTTCAAATAAGACGAAAAAAAATGAAATTTTAGCACATCGAAAAAAATATATTTTTTCATGAGTTTAATTTATTAAATTTTACGTAGTGGATGGGTTGGCTTACCAATTTGGCAAGTTTTGATGTAATACATTTTTTTAATTCTGAATACATGAGAGCTTCGATGGATTTCTGCCAAACCGTAGTTTCGTTTCAAAAATTATGATTCAGAGTATAAACAAGAGCGAAGAAACAAAACGAGGGCATATTTGGAAAATATAAAAGGTGGCATTCGGAATATTTTTAGCCGGTGAATTCAGAAAAATTATTTTGAAAAATTTTGAACAAGAAATGAGGAAAATTTTCAAAATATTTCCAAATAGTTCCGACCAAAAATCCCAAAAAAATGTCATATGATTTTCAAATAGCATATAAAGAATATGTACCTACGCGAAAAGTTAAAGTGGCCATTTTCAAAAATGTTATTCGTTGATTTGAAAAAAATAATAAAAAAAAATTGAACAAAAAACAAGACATTTTTTCATAATGTTCGGAACTTGTTTCAAAAATTTTTCATAATGTTCGGAACTTGTTTCAAAAATTTTTCATAATTCGTCGAATTCGAAAAGTTTAATTCGAACTCAAAATTTTCTAAAAAAGCAATAATTCGGAAATTTTGTAGTTAGAAAAGTTGCCTGAATTATGAACCATTACTTTGGTGGTATATTGAGAAGGATTTAAAAACCCAGTAAAAAGTTTTTCATCAAGAGCCCATATCCGTATCTGTCAAAATGCACCGAGACCCTTAACTGATCAGCGACGTTATAAGTCGTCACAGGCTAGCGGGGTTATAACTTATAAGTCGTAAATATATTTTCAAATATATCGTTCTGATAAAAAAAAATTACATGCAGGCAAAGTGTGGTACAAACAAAGTTAGGATGGTTATTTATCGTTTAACTTATGATCCGATAAAATAAATGTTGAACTAAGAGAATTTCAATGTACATAATATTTGAACTTAGAAAAATCAGATATGTCCAAAAACTGAGTTGTCACTGAAGAATACCATGTATGTGAAGAGTCTTCACTGAAGACCACCCACTTAAAAACTGCAACTCGATTAGGCAAACCGCCTAATTTTATTGAACACGGAGGTATTTTTGAGTTAAAACGACCGTGAAATTAATAGACATCGGTTAGCGGTAAATTAAAGGGTGTTCCGATTTTACAGCTGATTGGAAATAGTTCCGGGAATTTTTCACGATTCTGACCACGTTTAGGCCTTCTGCTTCGAGTCTTGAGCACCATAAATTCTATTATATATTTTTTGCACATATTTGTATTTCAATTAAGAAATTTATTCATTTTTTAAAATCGCGTAAAAATTAAAATGAAAGTTTGAATTTGAGAGAAAAAAAATGTTATTTCTGAGAGATTTAATTAGCAAAAACAGTCGGCAACGGCTTAAAGGCCATTTTCTCTGAAGAGGATATTTTAACCGTTGGACTATTTTTAAACAAAAATGCTATTTCTTAAGAAATAAAACTATTTTTCACGTTACTACAATGTAACAACAAATGAATAGAGAACCGTATACAAAATTGTTAGAAAACTGGGTTGACAGTAAAAAGCCTAAATAGTAAAAAAAGTTATTTTTTATCTATCTTGCTGTAAAATATTTTTTTAGAAAAATGTGATATTGATGTTAATTCGAGCAAAATTTAGAACAAAGCAGTGAATTCGATAATTTTCAATATAAATTTGACAAGAATATAGACAAAACGAATATGTTTTCTTGAAAAAAAGCCAATTTCAAAATAAGTTATTCTGAAAATTGTTTTCCATTTGTAAAAAATACTGTAAGAAACGGAAAATTAGATTGCGAACAAGATTATCAGCATTTTTTCAAAACAAATTTTTTTTGTTTCCAAAATTTGAAATTTTAGATTTTTGGCATTCTACTATTTTGGTTTTTAACTGCCAACTTAGAAAACTCAAAAACTTAAAATTGTTTTTTCTTGTTAAAAAGTGTTTTGTTGAAAATAAAACAACTTGTTACAGTCATAATCTGACTGATATGTTTTAACCTAATGTTTAGCCAGTCAACGGCCTTATAAAATTTAAAAAAAACTTCAAATTACAACGAAAATTTTCGTGCTATAGCATAAATATGCATATCTACTGAATTGAGAGTTAAGAAGAAACGCAGTGAAGATAAAAAATTAAACCACCACGTTTTGCATGATGAATATTCCTTCAATTGTGAATAATACTCTATTCATTTCCTGAATGGATTTCAATTATATTAAAGCTTAGAAGGCCTCTCAGAACCTGACGTAACGTTTGAGGTGGTGTGCAAGTCTGATCATGAACTTTTTAGGTGATATGGAATCCATATTATGGATTAAAAATCCTCTCCGGACAGATCTTCATTATTTGAAGGATGCAAAATGCGAGAATATGATTGGATAGCCGGCCAAATTTAAGTCGATTTCATTGGGTAGATAGTTTTTGGGGAACTAAATAATTGAAAATATCAGGTTTTTGGTGTATCTTTGGAAAATTGCCCAAAAAATCTTAACTGATGGTCGGAAAGATAAAAAACAAAACCTTTTTTTAATCCTAAAAACTGAAAATCGGAACACGAAAAAATATCTACCCATCATTGGTTTATTCTGAAACTGAGGGTTTTGATTGGCTGGGACGTTCGTATATTTTAGTATATATGATTTCCAAACCTCTTAAAACTCTATGTCAGGTTTATTCGTATAGATGGATTTTGAGTTTAATAATAGTTGAAATGATGCGCGTGGTACCGATTCCAAGAAAACTTTAAGTCCAAATCCGAAAATTATTTATGCAATGATCCGAGAAAGGTCAGGGCTGGTGCTTAGGTCAAAAATATACAATATTACAAAGTCAGGAAACTTTTCTACACGTGTTAATGCTTGTTTCAGGTATACTGGGGTCATATTACTGTAATATCCATGTCATGGATTAAGGATTCTGGTTTTTTGGGTCATATTACAAAATTTGACTACACTTAAAAATTAATTTAATTAAATTTTCTTCGGAAATTCTAAGACATTTGGCTGAAAAAATATTCATAACTGGAAATTTCAAAATTGCTGATTTCGAATAACAATTTGATAAAATATTATAGAGAAGTACAAGGACAAATATTATAAAGTTCCTCGACGGCCAAAATTTCAAGGTCGTAAATTTTTGTGAGCAATCAAAAAATGAAAACTTGTTAAAACTTGCTAAAATTCCTAATCGAAGCAAAACTGATGATCAATGGGTAAACTTAGACCAGTTACTTTGGAGTTTGATCAGTGTATGGTATTTGACTAAGTTTCATTTTGCCTAAATTCTGACAGAATATTTCCTAGTAAAAATCAATTAAGATAAGAAAATAGAAAGAAAGGAAAATTTGAGGCAAAAAGGTAGGATTCCTTATTATGGAAAGAAACAATTCTAATCGGGGAAGCTGTTTAAGCGGTGAACTTTCTCTCATTTTTTGTATTAACTCTCAGGTTAGCCAACTACTTCTGGACTCACAAAATCCCATGGTCACCCGTGACCATGCTGTTCAAATCAAGCGGATAACCTTAGATTCATTATCAACATATATTTTTCACTTGTTAATATTGTAATTCAAATAATTTGCTACAATCGTATGAAANGACAATATAAAAATCTCTCTTTTTAGCACGATTCACACAATTAAGAGCATAAGTAATACGAATTAAGGCTTAATTTGACATTTTTAAATTTGTAGTATTAAACCGCTAACACTTTTTTCTGCTATATTTAAAAACAATTTAATGGTTTCATCAAAATTTTCTCGAAAAAAAAAGAAAGAAGATAAAAACAACTATTATTGATGATAATTTGAGATGATACGTCATAAATTGAATTTGTACATCAGTTCTGGTTCTGGATCTCTGAAACTCACCAGAAGTAGAATTATATTTATTGTAATGAAATCGTTTCAATTATTTGATTCATGTACAATTCTTTTAAAAATTCGTGACGATTCTTTTAAGGGGTCTTCTAAGTGATTTGAGTACTTTTTCAAAAAGTCTATAGTTCAAATAGTCTATTTTTGTACTTGAGCAAAAACCTTATTTTTTAATTTGAAGGTCACGTGATCTTTTTTGTACTTCGGTGTAATGGAAAAAATCTTAAAAACTTTAAAGAACCTATTCACTTTTTACAAAAATTTATTTAAGTAAATTTTGAAAACCTTATTCCTTGAATATACGGTCACGTGATTATTTTCGTGGTGTAATAAAAAAATCTTAAAATTTATTTGTTATCCCGCTCATAGCTTTTTTTGATGATTTCAATTTTTTTTAAATAGTCGATCGATCACTTTGTAAATGCTACATTCATAAATGATTTTAAGGGTCCTAAATTGCGATTAAAAGACGCATGGTCACGCGTGACCATGAAAACATTGTGGGAGTTAAATAAATAAAATCTTCGAACCAATCAAAACGGCTTCCACGATGAGAATAGTAGTCTAAGAAATTTTGTCAAGATAAAGTATTCCCGTCAGTAAAAAGATTTAGGCCATCTTTACTGAAATTCGAAAGAATTTAATAAAAATTAAATTTATTAGAACTTTATTCAGGGGCGGAAATAAGCAATTGTCCAAAAGTGCCCACATTTCCATAATCTAGAATCAACGATTATGTTATGCACCAATCATGAACCTTCACATTTCAATTTTTTATTCGACCGATCATAACTCGTGAAATTCTGTGACTTTGGACATATTTTTGACCGTTAAATATCCCCCTTTCACACTATGCCAAATATTTGGTTTATGTCTAGAACCCGTAGTTTGGTATACTGGGTAGTAGTAGGGCCCAAACCTTGTGCATAGTGTGAAAAGGGGTATAGATACATTTTCATCGACCATTATATACAGTACTTATTTTCCCAAGAAATATCAAATCTCTTTAAACACCTGTGAGTCTAATCTACAGACAAAAATCACTCATAAAAGAAGACAACTATCCCCCTTTGAGAATGAACAACCGAGTAAAAACGACAGCAAAACATTGTCTAGTACTCAGTGCGGGAAAGTATAGGCAATTTCACTATGCGTGGGCGGCGGCTTATTGCCTATCTTGTTCCTCACATTTTGATGTCTTTTTTACTCGGTTGTTCATTCTTTAATGGATATTCTGTTGGGAGTCCCAGGGAGTGATCAAAAAAGTAAATCGAGGGCGTTTAGTGGTGAAGTATTAATAGAGGGATACTACACAACCTCCATTTATCTTCTTGGTCACTTTGAACAGGATATGCCCAACTTTCATTGTCGCGACATGTCGTAGGGCTTCTCATTATCTTTAACCCTCTGAGGCATATAGCCTTTTGAAAGGCTAAAGCCACTTTAAATGAGTCATAAATGATGGAAAAAATGATCGCAGAAACTTCTCCTTCCAATACATTGTGGAACTCAAAAATTTGAATCTAAGAATATTTTCTACAATTTTTTCGAATACTAGGTTCAAATTTTCTGACGAGTTGATTGAAAAGCGATTTTTCTCTTAAATTTTACTTCCGAAAAAATACTTATTCATCCAAATTTTGAATTAAAATTTCAAATAAGCCAGTTTTTAGGAAAGTGTTTTGCGTACAATTTGCAAGAAAAATAGCCCTTCTGGACATATCTGGAGCAAAAATATTTTTTTGGGAGTGAAATTTCAAAATATCTTATTCTCGATATTAGTATCGATAAATTGATATTTTTGAAAAATATATAATTTGTGAAATCATGCCAATTGGTACTCTAATACCTTATTAGCCTTAATATTATAATAATCAATCAAATAATTTCATTAAATCGAGAAAACTAAAAAAATTTTCTTCAAAAACGTGATTTTTTCATGAATATTGAACTTATTTAAAAATTTTTTGCCTTCCCAACAGATATACTCAATCAGACAAAAAGTATTGAGTAAAGCAGAGCACTGCGCAGTTATTAGGATGAAAATACATTTCCTGGAGCCTACCACGGTATACCATAAGCTAGTATCACGTGGTTTAGTTAACCTTGCTTTTCAAACGTTTTTTTCTAAAATAAAACATAAAATTTCTAGAATATTAAATTTTTTTCGTAAATTTAACTCTTCAACTTGATCATAAAGAAAAATTGAAGGTTGACCTTATGAGAGTTTTCTGTAAACAACCCTCAAAAATAGCCTCCTGAAAGGCTCTCGTGCCTCGGCGGAAGTTTTTTTATATGCTTCGGAGGGTTAAGAGGGTTCTGGGTGCTCGCTTGCTTGCAAACATGAACTTTTTTGTCCCATGATTTAAAAAAACAAAATATTGTCAACGCCAAAGTATTTTTAAGCTCCGACCGCGAATGTCTAAATTTAAAATTCAAATGAATAATATTTGTTTGAGTACTCTGACTATGGGGAACTCAAAAATTCTTTTCAATATAAGTTTAAACTCTTTTTTGTTTTTTTATAAACAAATATTGGACTTTCTTAATTATTTTCATATCATTGAAACCTTACTTTTCAACCAAACAGGAGCGCGCGCGCTATTGTTGATCACGAGAAATTAAGAAATCAAATTTAAAAATTTCAACGTGAACTTTGTTGCATTCATTGCGCTTAATCTTTTGCGGCAAAATTTTTTTTTGTTGTTGAAATAAATTTAACGACTTTTTAGCGACGTTACGAAAAGACGTTTTTGAAGTTTTACGAAAAACGTAAACGTAAATATGCAATTATTCGACGTGAACTTTCTTCTCAATTTAGTTTAACAATATTTTTTCAAAGATTTGAATAATTTTGATATAGAATCCGCGAGTTTTTAGCTGCTGGAAGTAAAATTACGTTTTTTTACATTAATTTCGTATAGCCCGTTACAAGTTTGTTATGGGTTGAAAAATATTTCAACACACTTAATAGCTATCAAGGGGTTTTCGGAACTTTCTTTTTTCGTTTTAAAGTTTGATAGTTTTAAACAAAAGTTATAGACCTTTCAAAGTAGTGAAAATACCCAGCTGATTGTTGTGTGAGCACCCATAACCCTCTTAAAGAAGTGATCTTCGATATTCCACATTCGAATATAAATTAGTAATTCGTGAAATTAATCGCTTATAATTCGCACTTCAAGAATCTGGCTGATAATAATTTGTATAGCTGTGACAACATTTTATACTTTCAAACAGAATTTATTTTAAAATGAATTTTATATATTCAAGATGAGAATTTTGAAGTTCACTTTATACGTTATTAAAATTAATCTTCAAAATCAACAAATCATTGAAATCTGTAGACACTTCTGTCTTTGTATATTTGATTTCCATTAAGTCAATTCATAAAAAATTGGCAAATTCTCCGTCACTTACCGTTATTATAATTTCTTCAATCGGGTACCCATAATAATTGAAGGAGAGAGAAAACTAAAAATTAAGGTAATTTTTTGCCATTATCGGATTTTTAGCCAATTTATTTTTGAGACTTTTCAGCTGATATTGCGAATGTCTCAGTTGAACTCAAGACGCATCATGATCTCGCTTTAGCTGCTTTATAAAAATTAGTCACTTACGTATTAAGCTATGGTAATATAACGATATTATGCGTTGGTTGTAGATTTTGTTGCGCTATGGGTTAAATAATGATAGAACATAAAATTTATGTCATAAATGTCAAATTTTCCGACATTACCAATTTAATTAATTTTATTTATATTGTAAAATATTCAGATAAATTATTTTTAATCTTCACCGAAGCATGTCAGTTCACAACGAGATAAAACTTTTCTGTAGAGTTCTTGATGTCCTAATTTGACCGAAAACGCATCAAAATCTCTAACCCACGCTTCAGCTACGTCACTCATTCATTTAGATTGAGAGGATAATATAGCGATATACTTTATAGTGAAGTTAGAGATTTTGGTGCATTTTGGGTTGAATTAGCATATATTTTCTCTTTGAGAAATAATATAGCGATATGGTTAGAGATTTTAGGTTTGATATTTATCTCATCAATCGGGTATTCTTTGAATTAAATCTGCGAAGAAAGTTTAAATTTTAGAGAAAGTTGTAGCTTCAAAGCTATCATAAAGGAATTCTTCCGATCTCTTTGTTCTTTAACATATTGTGAAAAAGTGCTAAACCAGCTGGTCATATGAGATCAATCTGTGGTTAACCGCAATTCCGCGGAAATAGTAATTCAGTAGTTTTGGTTAATTACCTGACCAGCTGGTTAACCGCGGGAAACGCCACCACTTTTCTTACTATATAACGATAAAATCTTTTTAGGAAAATATCAAAAAATTGCAAACTATCAATTAACAATGAGTTTAAACTACGAATCTGGATATTCATCCGATGAATCCGTCAAAACACCTTCAATGTCTATTAGACGAGACGAGAGAAGATTTTCAAAAAATTATGAAATTCTTGATCTTTTAACAAAATCGGCCAATGGAATCATTTACGAAGGATTTCATGTAAAATCTCAAACCCCCGTCATTATCAAACAAATCCCGAGAAACTCAGTTTCTGAATTTATCAATGTCAAAGGTCGAAAAATTCCTAGTGAAATTTACTATCAATTCAAGGCTTCAGAAGCTACTGAAACTGTCGTTAAACCGATCGACTGGTTTGAAAAAGTTTCCTGTTTTGTTCTAGTCATGGAAAAATTCGAAAATTCAATGGATCTTTTTGACTTTTCTAAAATGTACGGAGCTATTTCAGAAGAACTTGCCCGAGAAATTTTTATTCAAATTGCAGAGGCCGCCGAGAGCCTACAATCTGCTGGAATTATTCATCGCGATTTCAAAAACGAAAACATATTGATCAATCCGGCGACTTTAGAGGTTAAAATCATTGATTTTGGCTGTGCAACAGAAATCGAAGAAACCTACAATTCCGCATGTGGTTCTTTACCTTATTTTCCACCAGAATGGTTTCAATTTTCTGAATATCAACCAGAATCTTTAACTGTTTGGTCCCTAGGATCCATTTTGTACATTTTATTAACCGCAGAATGGAATTTCGAAAATGGAAATATATCTCGAAATTTTATTAAAGAACATCGCCTTTCTGAAAACTGTAAAAAATTTCTCGATTCTGTTTTGTGCCCATTTCCTTCTAAAAGAGCTACTTTTGAGTCTATTTTTATTTCGAAATGGATTCAATGAGTTTTTCTATCCTTGCAATTTATGCTTTGATTACGCCTATAAGTTCAAAAATAAATCCAAAATACTAAACAATTAAATTATTTGTGTTATTTTTATTTCCAAAGATTATTAAAATAAATTTTACATTCAAATTATGTACTCAGGAAGTGCCGATTGGCACTTGGTGGTCACTTAGCGCGCCCGTTCTGAGAGGCAACTACACAGGACTTTTCTGAAATTTATAATAAGTTTTTCCTA
>SCLH01000572.1:207100-218224 GCA_004367855.1 Oikopleura vanhoeffeni | reverse complement strand
AAAATAGCTTTCAAGGGTGTACGGTTTTCAAAGAACTGACTTATCTTTAAAAAAACTAATTTCTAAACAAATTTACCTTTTACAGCAACTGGAGCAGCGACTACTTGTGGGGCTGCCTGAGTAACAATAGTTTTTTGAACAATTGGTGCCTCAGGAGCATCTCTAGCTGTGATGGCTGTTTCAATATCTTCTTTTGTAATTTTTCCACCTTTTCCGGTAGCTACAATGCTACTCAGTTCGATATCATTTGCCCGGGCAATCTTTCTTAGAGCTGGTGCAATCTTGACTTTGCCTCCGACTCGCGACTTTGCAACCTCTTCGACATTTTTAATAACTGATTCGGATCGCCCGGCTGAAATTTATTTTTAACCCTTGGAGGCTCCGGACTATTATAAAAAACACCTGCAGATTAAATACCAGAAATTACAGGTTGCTTCTGAATGATTCACTTTTATAGGAAAAAATTTCTGAAACTGCTGCATTTTCAATTTTTGTCCTGACGGATATGAGTAAACTTTTATTTCTTTGAAAATGATTGCGTAGATTAGGTTATTTTTTCGGAAAACACTTGTAGATTAAAGACCGAAAATTGCAGGTTATTTCTGAGGAAATCACTTTTTAGAAAATTAAATTTTTAATCTTTTCTATTATTAATTTTTGTTCTGACGTCTCCCATTTCCTCACAAAAAATTGCGTAGGTTGAATCACAATTTGTAAATGTCACTTTTCTATAGGGTTAATAAAGTCAAAATGTAAATTACATAGCAATAATTAAATAGCAAAATTATTACGTAATCTATAGCAAAGTATAGGCAATTTTTCGTTTGGTTAGACAGCCAAATTATTACGTAATCTATAGCAAAGTATAGGCAATTTTGGCTGTCTACCCGGCGGACAAAAAAAAACGCCGTAACCGAGAAAACTCAGGCTGTAGACCTGTCTGAATTGACTCAAAAACTTAAATTTGATTTGAAAATACATTTATCAAATTTACTTTTAAATAAAGAAAACTTTTTTTTAAAATTTAACCATATCAATCATGATGCCCGAGTAACTTAAATCTCTTATTCTCTATTCTTTTAAAAGGCAAATGAGAGATTTAAGTTACTCGGGTATCATGATGAATATACATGTAATATTTAGAAGCAAGAGAAGAAATTCTCCCTTTTTTCGAAAATGGGGACTTAACCTGTACGCACTCATCGTACACTATTGTACGAGATTGACCTTTTTCGACCCACGAAGTGTCTGTAGAATTTTAACCGCTGAATATTTATTTTTGAGATTCACCATGATTATACANCACTTTTTAGAAAATTAAATTTTTAATCTTTTCTATTATTAATTTTTGTTCTGACGTCTCCCATTTCCTCACAAAAAATTGCGTAGGTTGAATCACAATTTGTAAATGTAACTTTTCTATAGGGTTAATAAAGTCAAAATGTAAATTACATAGCAATAATTGAATAGCAAAATTATTACGTAATCTATAGCAAAGTATAGGCAATTTTGGCTGTCTACCCGGCGGACAAAAAAAAAGCCGTAACCGAGAAAACTCAGGCTGTAGACCTTTCTGAATTGACTCAAAAACTTAAATTTGATTTGAAAATACATTTATCAAATTTACTTTTAAATAAAGAAAACTTTTTTCTTTAATTTAACCATATCAATCATGATGCCCGAGTAACTTAAATCTCTTATTCTCTATTCTTTTAAAAAGCAAATGAGAGATTTAAGTTACTCGGGCATCATGATGGATATACATGTAATATTTAGAAGCAAGAGAAGAAATTCTCCCTTTTTTCGAAAATGGGGACTTAATTGTTCTTGTTACTGAATCCCCATAAAATTTCCCATGCTTTTCTAGATATCTGCTCAAGTTCAAGTATTTTTATCTTTATAAAAAAATTTTACTTTTGAAAATGGTTCTAAACTGGTTTTGAACATGGTTTTTAGCATTAAAAAAGTCACATTTTCGTCTGAATAAAATATGATCAAGTTTACAAAAAAACTTTACATGTATATTCATTTTACTGTAAAAACTTGACGTTTCGGCCGTTTAGAACCATTTTCAAAAGTAAAATTTTTAGTGCACTTTTTTATCAAATTAAAATGTTACCAGTGGTCTCTATTTCAATTTGATCAACATAATTGTCGACTTCCTCATTTTTATCAGTTCCGGCAAGTTCAATATCTACCAATGGCTGTCCGACTTGGGCCATATCTTCGACATCGTAGTGAAGTTTTAGAATCTTTCCGGCATAACGCGAAGTAATTGGGACTGTTGCTTTATCAGACTGGACTTCTACGAGTTCATCGAATTCTTCGACCATTTGCCCTTCAACAACATACCACTCTGAATATAAAGATGATTTTCGAGTTATTCGCTGCTGGAGAGAAATTGAGGGTTTACAAAAACGTTTTCGTAAAACTTGTTACGAGTTATATACTCATTCAAAAATAAAACAATAATTTTTTTGG
This sequence comes from Oikopleura vanhoeffeni, assembly GCA_004367855.1. Classification (NCBI taxonomy): domain Eukaryota; kingdom Metazoa; phylum Chordata; class Appendicularia; order Copelata; family Oikopleuridae; genus Oikopleura; species Oikopleura vanhoeffeni. The sequence goes on along the minus strand of SCLH01000572.1, from coordinate 215,743 downwards.
TTTTTACGTTTGAACATTTCGAACTAAAGTTAAGGACCGTTAAAAAGTAGTGAGAAATACCCATCAATTACAACAATTGATACGTCCAACCCCCTTGAAAATTGAAATCTATATAATGAAACTGACAATTTTCGAGCGGAATTTCATTTTTTTATTTCGAAATTTGACCCCAAATATAAAATTTTATTTGAAATTTGATTCCAAAAATAAAATTTGGTCACAAGAATGAAATTTTGTTTGAAATTTGACCCCAAAAATAAAATTTTCTTTTAAATTTGACGCCAAAAATAAAATTTATTTTTAAATTGAACAAAAAGATCAATTTTTAAGATTTTTTTTTAACTTGTAAAAAATATGTCTTTTGTATAAAACTATAAGCTTACCTTTCACGACAACTTCCTTGGTTCCTTCTCCGATATCTGAAAGCATGAACTGGATCATTTTCATACTTGGCCGCGATAAAGTCAATTGTCTACTAGACTGTCCAAAAATTTGGAGAAATTTCGAAGCGCGACTCAAACGGGCGGTTGCTCGAACTAACATTTTTTCTCAGTTTCTTAAATATTGACAATATTATTTTGTGATTCACAATTTGTGAATTAGAAAAGACTTATTCAAATGCTGCACTGTGATAAACGACACAATTTTAGCCCCACACATCTGTCGACGTGTTGGACTGTTTTGAATGAACAAGTCTAAATTCTTCTAAATTCTCTACCAAAAAAGGAGTAGTTCCTAAGTCTCAATTATACAGGATGAGTTTTCATTTTTATAGGATTTTAACCGGCCAAGTGGAGATAAATCCGAGTTCTTTCAATAACTTAAAAACGAAAACAAAAATAAAGTGAAAACAAATAAAATTTAATCAAGCTTAGGCCAATTTTTTTTTTTAATTTTCGAAAATTTCTTTCAAAATTTTTTAAAATTCGAGATTTTCAAATGACCGGAAATGACCTTGGGTATCATACGAAACGAGAAGAAATTTTAAGACTAATGGCTGAAAAATGAAATTCCAAAAATTAAGTTTTCTTTAGATTTTTCATAATGACAAGTGGTAAAAAGTCAAATCTGTCGCGTCTAAAAAAACTACTTACAAATCAAGTCTACAAATTAATGTGAAAATATAATTCTTCAAAATAAAATTCTATTCTTTCCGAAGTTCTCTGGTTAATATTCGATTAAAATTTCTACCACTGTATTTCCAGTATTTTTGAATATTTTTCAGATATTACTGCATTGATTTTGTTTCAGTAACATTGAATCGAAGTTTGCTTATCAAATATTGGAGATTTTCTGACGTTATTACAGTTAGCACTGTTCAAAACCATTGTTTTAAAAAAAGTAAGTAATAACGGTATAGATACACATTATTATGCTGATTTTATTTTTTTTCGATCTCATTTCTTTTCTGAGTTATTCAAACTAAATCGGCTTTTATATTCACACGGCCACCCTAAAGTTGACAAAAATGAAAACTCACTTTTAATATTCAAATTTTAAACTTTATATTTTTTGACTCGATCTGAACTGTTCGTAGTTGACCCTTGCTGAACTACGCGATTATTTAATAATTGATTTAGTGTTTTGAGTGACAATGGACGCTATCAAAATACAAGCAACTATAAAATAGTAAATTTTGAGAAAAAAATAGTCTTACGGTGAGTTATCTTTTATTTATTTGTTAATTTCGCAATTTTATAATTATTCAAAAAAAAATTTGCTTCGGGAAGTATCTATTACTGGACTTCCTGGTCGTTATTTACTAGATTTTTAGCAATTTTTTTTAAATAATTCGGCGTTTGCAAACAACTTATCTGATTTTATTCCTAGATAGCTCAAACTAAGCACAAATATCAAGTTTACTGAAATTATTTAGTTATTAGTTTTTCCTCAAATATAAGAAGGGGTGGTCGGATTCGGACCAATTTTTTTATTTTATTATTCACAGGATATTTGTGCTCAGTTTGAGTTATCCACGAATGAAATCGGATGAGTGGTTTCTAAATGCGGAATTAAATGCAAATTTTGGCTAAAATTCTAGTAAAAAACGACCAGGAAGTTCCGTATTTGGTATCTTTTTCGTCGAATATTTCCCCCTATCTTTTGGTATAAAAATTGCGTGGGCGTGAAAATTATAATGCATTTATAAATACTTTATAAATTTGCAATTCAAAGCACCACTACTTTCCGCCTACGCATTTTTCTATAGTAAAAGATAGGTGCTTTTAAATACTCAAAGAAAAAAGTCTCCCCCTAGTTCCCAGCCAATCAAAATAATTTCTGCAAATAAAGAATTTTAAGAAGGAAAATAAAAAACACGTTTGTGTCACAAACTTTGTGAAGATGTTTAATCCAACAAGATTAGACCTCAATGGTCGGACCATAGTTTACCACCTATAAGTGGAAAATTACCAATTTATAAACAGTAGTATTACTCTAATAGGACCACCAGATAGGACAGGCAACTGATCCATAAATGCATTAATATGTTGAAATAACAGTAAATAATCAATAAAAAATTCAGGCATATTGTTTTTTTGCTAAAAAAGGATGTCATTTTGCAAAATTTTCAAGATTTGGAGGTATTAAAATATGGTATCGTTTCGCCAAAATGATAGTACAGGGAAACGCTTTCAACCCGTTTTAACGAAGTAAAACTACTGTAATATTAATTTAATGTTTTTCGGAAAGATGAATTTAAAGATTATTTATGAATTTAACAACGTGATAATTGTTGCGGCATTTTGACAACTAAACGTATAATTCAAAAGCATAGAAAGGCTTATCTCATATGCTCCAATTTTTCTTCGCAATTAATTTGTTTTTTTTTATCAAAAAGTAATATGTTGCAGACTGCAACTTGCAGTGAAAAATCGATATTTTATACATTTCTCGCAGTAAAATATTTTTTTCAGAAAAATATGATATTGATGTAAATTTCAGGAAAATTTAGAACGAAAAAGTAAATTTAACAATTTTTTTTGATGAAAACAAACAATTGGAATTTCCGATTTTTGGCCTTTTACTGCCAACCCTACATAAATGACCATAAACTTCGGCACTTTTATCCTGATTTATGAAAAAACAATAATTCCGATTAAAACTTTTTTTAATTTGGTAGAAATCAGGGAAAAAATGCCGAAGTGATTAGTTATTGATTTTAATTGAATATATTTAAAAAACTCTTTCTACTGTCAAATCTGTTTGATCAATAAAAGTTACAACTAAAAGAAAAAAAAAAAAGAAAATTCATCCAACAATATTTTTTTTTATACAGGGGCCCCCTGTCAGGGGGGGGGAAATATCGCCGAATTTGCCGAAATTTTTGGCAAAAAACCTACGCAAGTTGGCAAAAAAATTCCTGCGATATAATTATTTTCTCAAAACTCTCGTAGACCCTAAATTTTAATTTCAAATTCGACAGAAGTTTAATTTTTTTGGGAATTCAACAAAAAAATTTAACTTCTGTTTTTTTATAATAATTTTTTAATAAAATTGAACAAAAAATTTTTCAAATCATTTTCTCGGTATAGTTAAAACATATATATTTTCATAAACTTTTAAATTTTACTATTTTTGTCCACGAAAACATAGATAAACCTAAATAAGTCCCTAAAAGTTCGTCTTTCTTATAAAATTTTCAATGAAAACGCCAAAATCTTCAAAAAACGAGCCAGAAAGTTCAAATCTTCATATTTCTCGTTCAAAATTCTCCCAAACTCTCCTCTTTTGAATATGTTCAAATATTACTAACTGTTTGGGTGGGCGTGGCTGAAATCGAGCGCGCTGATTGGCCAACCAATCAAAAGATTTGAAACGAGATCGGTAAAAAGATCGAGTCTGAGTATCGCCCTCGTCCAATGACAAAAATATTTAGATTCTTACTTAGGCCATCTACTGGAGGAAAAGCTCATTTGGGTCACTTGATGGAAGAACTTTTTTACTGAAATTTTAACTTTTCGGCGCAAACTTAAGGACGTGACATACTTGCGGTGTANACGTTAATAAGTCCGATCGAGTGTGTCTAAGAGGGTAAAACGACAGAAAATTGTCCAAAGTGTAGTTATTTTTAAATTTTGCAAAAAAAGTGTCAACAAAACGACCGTTCAAAAAACTTAAAAAATGAGCCAAATTTCTGTCGTTTTTTTCAACACACGCGACAGTATTAATATTCTAAAGTAATATCCCAAGAGAGTAATAGAGCTTAGGTAGTCGTATTTTAGCTCACCGCATTATTTGTCAACAATGAATTTTTAACGGAACCAGATAATTGGAAACGAATTTTTGAAACCAAAAGCTAATTATTTAATTAAACTTGTTGAGGGGTTAAATCCTTCGAGGCCAATTTTTGGCATCTACTGCAACTTTTTGTTATTTGAGACAGGTTTAAATACCTCTAACAATTTGATAAAACAAAATGTAATTTGACCCATTCGAGGAATTTTTCGATTTTTTTCAAAATGAGGTTCAAAAATAACGTTTGCTTAAATTTAACCACTAAAACTTCAAAATTTCACTTTGAAGTAAGTCAACTTGCTGATCAGTGTTTTCGTGGCTTTCTTTTCTTGTTCGTATTTCTATGAGCTAGCTTACAAAAAAATGAATGAATTTTGAATATCAGGTGTATTACGAACCAAATCATCAAAAAAAATTTTCGCATTTAAAAAAATTAAGGGGGTGGTAATAGTGATTTTTGGGATTTCAGAGGCTCCGTACAGTTAGACAAATGCAGACTGGACATTTTTGAAACATACATTAGGTATCTTTTTTTTAAAGGAACATCGGACATTCGGCATCATAGCGAGGGAACCAAATGATGTTTCAACAAACGGTTTTTTGCATCGTGTAGCCAACTAAATTTGTGACATTGGAAACTTTTTGTTTATTTCCAAGGCAACCGGTTTACCGGAAATTGATGTTTTAAACCGACAGTTTAGGTGTTCGAATCTCAGTAGGCCCATTTTTTTTTTCTCTATTTTTATCGAATTGTATGTATTTATGATAATAATCGGTCTCTATGTGGTAATAGATTAACAGAAACGGTCNTTCCCTATCTTTTGCTATGAAGAGGGATAAAGGCCATCCCTTTTGTGTAAATCAAAATTTTCCATATACAGTTTTACTTAGAACCTTCTTTGCAAATAAATGGAGTCGAAAAATATAGTTTTTTTTTATTAAAAATACTCATATTCTTCAAAATAGCCTCTAAATAAATCCCTAAATTATATACAGTATGTGTTTTTTTACTTGCGAAATGAAAATTGTCAATTCGGTAATTACGGTCAATAAAAAATGATAGCTAGGTGAATTATATTTTCAAACCCTTGACATCGGCTATAGCTTGGCTTTCAAAATAAAATCCACCTGGTTACTATTTTTAATTGGCCGTAATTACCGAAATGACAATTTTCATTTCGCAAGTAAAAAAAACACATACTGTACATGTGTAGAACTTTCGAATTCTGTTCAACTATTTCTCTCACAACTGAAAATGGCTGTTTAGCCGAAACGTCAAATAAAAACTATCTTTGATAGATAAAAATATTATAATTTTATGTCTCAAAAACAATCAATATAATTATATAATGCGCTAATTTCAGTATCAAATTACAAAAAAATATATATTGAAGGTTCATTGTTAGTATAGAATTTTGAAAAAAAATGAGTATCTAAAAAAATGCTTATTTTGAAATTGGACTCCACATTATATATAATACCTATATTTATAATAAAATTTGGAGTCAAATTTCAAAGTATTCTTCAGCATGAAATTCTGGAAAATACTTTCTAATTATGGGTATTAAAATTAAAATATGACAATTAACGTATCATTAATTAAATTTACGTTGTAGTTTGTTGTCAAGATAATGCAAAAGTTGAATTTTTCTCAAATTATGAGCAAAAATATTTAATTTTACCTTGATAATAAATGGCATGTAGCTCAATTTGATATTATATTCTGCTGCGACGGGTTTTAATTGTCTTCTAATTTCAACCAAATTCGTGAAGTCGTATTCTTCGTTATATCCAAAGTGTGGGATTTTGAGGGCTTGATTCATCGATTTCACCATAGCTTTTCCAATTGGTCCAATTTTTTCAGTTTTTCCAGCAGCACTCACAACAGAGCTTCGTGTTGGTAAAGCTGAATGATTTAATATATTAATTATATATATATTAATTATATTATGATTGATTTAATATTAAGATATTATAATTTATGACTCATATCAAATTAAAAATACATGACTTATCCTAGAACGGTTTTAATAAACGGGGTTATGTAAGTTTTGAGAATAAGACATATTCCAAATTATTTACTTATTAGTAGTACTACTGGTTGAGTTTAAAACTGAGATCGAAGGAGGGATAATTGCCTTTTTTGGTCCGCTCAAAACCCTTTGAAAATGAAAACTCAAGCTGTAGGCACAATTCCTGAGGAATTAAGGGGGTATACGACTCTGATTTAATAAAGGCCTTAGAGGCATTAAAAATGCTCCAAATTGATACGGGGTGATGATTAAGTGTACTAAGAACCAAATCATCAAAAAAAAAATTCGAAATTTTCGCATTTTTTCGATTTTTTTCTAAGTATTTTTTAAAAGATGAAGTTAAAAAATAACGTTTGCTCGAATTTGACCACTAAAACTTCAAAATATCGACTTGACGTAAGCCAACTTTCTCATCAGTGTTTCACTGGCTTTCTTTTGAGCCTACTTTCGAAAAAATCGAAGCACTTTTTTTTTCGGAAATTTTTTGGAAAATGACCAAAAAAATCATATTTCGAGTTCTAGCTCGAAATTGCAAAAAAGCGCTCGATCATCTCTTCAAAATTTTCTGAGGAATACTTGATAAAAATTTGAGCTATTTTGCAAACATATCCTCGGAGGAGATAGATTTTGAAGTCTGAANTATAATCAGATCTAGTATCGGCAACTTTAAAATTTTGCCGGTCAAAAAACGACATGCCGACAGTTTCCCTATCTTCCGCCAGGCCACCTACGCAAATTCTTCATTACTCTTTAAAAAAATTTAACACTCAGCTAAGATCATTCTCAATCAACTGACTTCAGACGAACGATAGTCTTTAATTATCTTCACAATGTTATAATGATTATCTTGCTTTTAACAGAAAATAAAACTGTAAAAAATTTTGAACCAAATATTTATGGCCGTGGTTTGATATATCCGTACAACATCAAGTGGTCTCAAGTTCGATTCTCGGTGCCACATATTAAAAATAGGAACGTGTATATCAATTACGAACCACAAGTCAAAACAAAATGTTATTCTGTTAAAAAATAATTCGGCATGGCAATTTATATTTTCTGTATAACTTAGGTACTGCATACTGTAGCTGTTCGGCATCCAACAGCCAAGGATAAAATCTATGACCAAATTATCTTGAGTTTTTACAGAATGTCCGGTAATACCGAAAATTTAGCAGTCAAAATTTAAAACGTCGGTTTTAAGAAAACTGCAAATCCTTCGAAAGCAATTTTTTTGCATTCAGTCCAATTTTTAAGCCAAATTTTTTTTTTAATTTGACACCTTAACCAATTAAGTTTTTTTATACCGATTACGGGGGCTCCTGGTCCCTGTTTACTAGATTTTTAGCCAACATTTTTTATTTAATTCAGTCTTTGCAAACGACTCATCCGATTGAATTCTTAGATAGCTTAAACAGAGCACAATTATCTGCTTAATAATTGAATTTAAAAAATTGGTCCGAATCCGACGATTGTCACCAATTTTTTTAAGAAAAACTAGTAATTTAACAATTTCAGTAATCTCAGAAAATAGATAAAATAAATAAGTCCGACGAACCAATTTGTTTTATTTTATTTTTCACAAGATATTTGTGCTCAGTTTAAGCTATCTAAAAATGTTATCGGATGAGTTGTTTTCAAAAGCTGAATAAAATAGAAAATTTGGCGCAAAAACTAGTAAAAACGGACCAGGAGCCCCCGTAATTGATATGACACCTCATTACAGCTTTTAAGTTTTTTCAAAAATTCCTAATGAGTGTCAAATTACAAAAAATAGCTTTCAAGGATGTACGGTTTTCAAAGAACTGACTTATCTTTAAAAAAACTAATTTCTAAAAAATTTTACCTTTTACAGCAACTGGAGCAGCGACTACTTGTGGGGCTGCCTGAGTAACAATAGTTTTTTGAACAATTGGTGCCTCAGGAGCATCTCTAGCTGTGATGGCTGTTTCAATATCTTCTTTTGTAATTTTTCCACCTTTTCCGGTAGCTACAATGCTACTGAGTTCGATATCATTTGCCCGGGCAATCTTTCTTAGAGCTGGTGCAATCTTGACTTTGCCTCCGACTCGCGACTTTGCAACCTCTTCGACATTTTTAATAACTGATTCGGATCGCCCGGCTGAAATTTATTTTTAACCCTTGGAGGCTCTGGACTATTATCAAAAACACCTGTAGATTAAATACCAGAAATTACAGGTTGCTTCTGAATGATTCACTTTTATAGGAAAAAAATTTCTGAAACTGCTGCATTTTCAATTTTTATCCGGACGGATATGAGTAAACTTTTATTTATTTGAAAATGATTGTGTAGGTTAGGTTATTTTTTCGGAAAACACTTGTAGATTAAAGACCAAAAATTGCAGGTTATTTCTGA
>SCLH01000572.1:176234-196320 GCA_004367855.1 Oikopleura vanhoeffeni | reverse complement strand
AGTGTACTAAGAACCCAATCATCAAAAAAAATTTTCGCATTTTTTTTAAAGATGAAGTTAAAAAATAACGTTTGCTCGAATTTGACCACTAAAACTTCAAAATATCGCCTTGACTCGGGCATCATGATGGATATGTTATCAATACCTCTTCCTGTTTGCTGTCTATATTTAAAATTGCAAGACAACAACTTTTATATTTATGTACTATAAACAGTTTGACAAGTTTTAATTGAAAAATAGACGCATTTTATAGGGCGCCAGTAAAAAACGCAGCCCAAGAAAAAAAGTCAGCGAAATTTTGGTCCTAAGGATAATCTATATCAGGGAAACCAAAAATGACAATAAAATTGTTTTTAAATTACCAGAAGTGTTACTAAAGAGCAAAATTAAAAAAATAATAATATCGGTAATTGTTATTATTTTTTTTAATTTTGCTCTTTAGTGACACTTTTGGTAATTTTAAAAAGTCTTTATTGTTATTTAAGGTTTCCCTTCGGGGAATCTTTATCAATATAGATTATCCCTAAGATTAAAATTTTGCTGAATTGCTTAACTTTTGAAGAATTTTTTTTTTAATTTTTGGTTTTGACACCAGACACGAAGCGCACTATTTTGTCTCTCGACACTAGACTACTATGCCAACCTGAAAATATGCCTTCCTTAAGGGGGTATGCGACTCTGATTTAATAAAGGCCTTAGAGGCATTGAAAATGCTCCAAATTGATACGGGGTGATAATTAAGTGTACTAAGAACCCAATCATCAAAAAAAAAATTTCGAAATTTTTGCATTTTTTCGATTTTTTGAAAAAAGAAGTTTAAAAATAACGTTTGCTCAAATTTGACCACTAAAACTTCAAAATGTCGACTTGACGTTGGCCAACTTTCTCATCAATGTTTCACTGGCTTTCTTTTGAGCCTACTTTCGAAAAAATCGAAGCACTTTTTTTTTCGGAAATTTTTTGGAAAATGACCAAAAAAATCATATTTCGAGTTCTAGCTCGAAATTGCAAAAAAGCGCTCGAGAGAATTTTACAATTGTTCTAAGGAATACTTGATAAAAATTTGAGCCATTTTGCAATTAGCATTTTCGGTTTTTCTCATGAACTGTTAGTTTTCAGTATATTTCACCTAGAAAATGTCAAATCAGAGTCGCATACCCCCTTAAGGCAAAACTAAAGTTTTTTGTCATTCTATTTTTCTGTTTGTGTTTTTAAAGAAAAAATATGATTACGTACTCATTATTCTCATAACATGACTGCGAGCTATTTTTCACGTTGCAAAGTTCGCATCCTTGGATAACGGGATAAAGTACAACTTGTGATTAGCGCACCTTCAACGCCAAGTTTGCATGATATAGATACGCTTAAAAAATTAATAGCTGAAGCAATTGCTATTGAGTTTCGTGTTATAACTTTTTACAAGAAAAATGATAGGCGTTCTTTTTAAGGAACATCAGACATTCATCATCATAGCGCGTAAACCACAAGATGTATCAACAAACGTTTTTTCTGATCGTGTTCTTAATTAAATTTGTGATTTTTAACCAGTTTACCGGTAGTTGATATTCTAAGTAGTTTTTTTAGGTGCGACAGATTTGACTGAGTCACCACAGACGAACCGAATGAGATATCCCGAAACGGTTTTTCGCATTCAACTGGAAACTAAAAAAGCTTGAGGCTGAAGGCCATTTTTTTTTCAATTTTCGAAATTTTTTTTTCANACTAAAGAGCAAAATTAAAAAAATAATAATATCGATAATTGTTATTATTTTTTTAATTTTGCTCTTTAGTGACACTTTTGGTAATTTAAAAAAGTCTTTATTGTTATTTAAGGTTTCCCTTCAGGTAATCTATATCAATATAGATTATCGCTAAGATTAAAATTTCGCTGAATTGCTTAACTTTTGAAGAAATTTTTTTTTAATTTTTGGTTTTGACACCATACTGTATGGTCCATACACGAAGCGCACTATTTTGTCTCTCGACACTAGACTACGATGCCAACCTGGAAATATGCCTCCCTTAGTTTTTTGTCATTCTATTTTTCTGTTTGTGTTTTTAAAGAAAAAATATGATTACGTACTCATTATTCTCATAACATGACTGCGAGCTATTTTTCACGTTGCAAAGTTCGCATCCTTGGATAACGGGAAAAAGTACAACTTGTGATTAGCGCACCTTCAACACCAAGTTTGCATGATATAGATACGCTGAAAAAAATAATAGCTGAAGCAATTGCTATTGAGTTTCGTGTTAAAACTTTTTTACAAGAAAAATGATAGGCGTTCTTTTTAATGAACATCGGACATTCATCATCATAGCGCGTAAACCACAAGATGTATCAACAAACGTGTTTTCTGATCGTGTTCTTAATTAAATTTGTGGTTTTTAACCAGTTTACCGGTAGTTGATATTCTAAGTAGTTTTTTAGGTGCGACAGATTTGACTGAGTCACCACAGACGAACCGAATGAGATATCCCGAAACGGTTTTTCGCATTCAACTGGAAACTAAAAAAGCTTGAGGCTGAAGGCCATTTTTTTTTCAATTTTCGAAATTTTTTTTTCAAAATTCGAGATTTTCAAATGACCGGAAATTACCCAATATGGGTATGTAATAAAACTAGAAGAAATTCTACGACTAATGGCTTAAAAATAAAATTCCAAAAATTAAGTTTTCCTAAGATTTTTCATTTATGACAAAAATTAATTCTTTGATGATGAGTCACCGTATGATTCATACCGTATACGGTATACCCTAGAAAAAACTACCGAAAGTGATAATTTTTTGTAAATGAAAAATTTTTTTTTCTAAAAATTAAATTTTCAGCTTTGGTACACATGTCGCCTTTTAAACATCGATAGTTATGATAATCAAATCGCTGCCTTTGCCATCGCCTACCGAGGTACAATGAAACGAGATCCAAAAGTAGTTTCAATCGGTACCGGTATAAATCTCGCCGTGGCCGATCTGGTAACCGGTGAATTAATTCGAAAACCAGAATTAATGGAGAGAAAAGCCGGTAGGGTGATGAATGATACTTGTGCAATAACTGTGGCTCGGCGGGGGCTCATGAGATATTTACTACATCAGGCAGAGCTCTTTTATAGACATCAATATGAGACCAAAATGGATGATTTTGAGAATATTTTTCGAATGGACCCAGAAGCCCATTTATTGATCTTGAAAGATGGCATTGAAATTATACTGTATTTGTCAGGTAAAACTCACTTGAAAATAAATATATTTTGAAAAAACATGATACTGTCGTATTTGTCTAAGAGGACAAAACGACAAGAATTTGGCTATTTTCGAAAAGTACGTATGTCTAAGAGGACAAAACGGAGCTGTTATAGAACTTTTCAGAAGATAACCTCATTCAATAAAATTAAAACCGAAATCTGCAATAACCCTCATTTTTCTATGATTAATTAATTCTAGAATTCCTTAACTTTGGAATCTTAAAAAACGTTTTTAATTTTGAATTTCACACAAAAAATATGTGGGCAGCTTAGAACGGCCTTTACCGGACAACGGCCTATATCAATTACGGGGCCCCTGGTCACTTTTTAAGCCAACATTTTTAAATAACTTTGATTTTGAAAACGACTCATCCGATTGAGTTCTTAGATAGCTCAAACTGAGCACAAATATTAAGAAAAAAATAAATTAAAAAAAATGGTCCGAATCAGACCATCGTTTTCATTTTTTGTAACAAAAACTTATAATTAAACAATTCCAGTGATCTCAGGAAAAATGGTCTGATTTTTTTATTTTATTATTCCCAAGATATTTGCACTCAGTTTGAGCTATCAAAAAACTTAATCAGATGAGTCCCTTTCAAAAGCCGAATCATATAAAAATTTTGGCGAAAAAAGTTACAAAAAAATGACCAGGGGCCCCCGTTATCGATATAGGAAAGCGGCTTTTTTCGAACAACGGCCTTGAGTCCGATATGGCCGTTGTCCGGTTGTAAGCTGCCCCCAAAAATATCGGGTTTCAAAAGAAGGAGTATGTTTTCTGATCATACCGTTAGGAAAAATTTCAGAAAAAAATATTTTTCTACAGAATGTACTTTTTTTACTTGCGAAGTGAAAATTGTCNGATTTTGAAAACGACTCATCCGATTGAGTTCTTAGATAGCTCAAACTGAAGACATCGTTTTCATTTTTTTTTAACAAAAACTGATAATTAAACAATTCCAGTGATCTCAGAAAAAATGGTCTGATTTTTTTATTTTATTATTCACAAGATATTTGCACTCAGTTTGAGCTATCAAAAAACTTAATTAGATGAGTCCCTTTCAAAAGCCGAATCATATAAAAATTTTGGCGAAAAAAGTTACAAAAAAAATGACCAGGGGGCCCCGTTATCGATATAGGAAAGCGGCTTTTTTCGAACAACGGCCTTGAGTCCGATATGGCCGTTGTCCGGTTGTAAGCTGCCCCCAAAAATATCGGGTTTCAAAAGAAGGAGTACAGCGTGAGTCTTTTCGATTTCTCCTCTTTTTTACCCATATGGGTAGACAGCCAAAATTGCCAATACTTTGCTTACGATTTTGGCTGTCTAGCCGTCTGGGTAAAAAAGAGGAGAAATCGAAATGACTCATGCTGTATGTTTTCTGATCATACCGTTAAGAAAAATTTCAGAAAAAAGTATTTTTCTATCTACTGTACGTGCATCATAATCGAAACCATTCAAAAGTGAAAAAAAAAATTAATATGATAAACTTTAAGGTGCACCGGAAATGCGTGGAAATGACCAAAAACTAGCTGATTTGTCTACGCATTTAGCCAATAGAGGAGGCGACAAATTAGCCAAATGGTGTGTCATGGGAGTTCAAGGTGCAATTGGTGCTAGAGTAATGGACCCAATTTATATTTCTTCTATTGTGATTGGAAAAACGGGTGAAAATGATGACCCCTCAAAAGATGCATTTAATCTGCGGTGCTATTTAAAGGTAAAATAAATTTGATTTATTTTTTGTTTCCTAATGCTATAAATAGGGTGGGCGGCAATAAATGAAAAAATAATGCTTTTTAATATCGTGTCGGTCGTTTTTTTCCTTCAAAATGACTAAATTTTTTTGAACATTCGCTCATAATTTTTTTTTGTTATATCCGCAAAAATTCGAGGTTAGTGCTCAGAATGAAGGATTTGAAAAAAATCTGAACAGTAAAATGCTTGTAAAATGATTATGATATTGTAATGTAACCCCTTTGGTGTCATGTTAAAAAATCTCAAATACGATTTTTTCTACTAAATTTTGACTATGTAGCAAATTTTATGAACAATAAGGTTTAACACCTTCTGACACGTTTTTATTGCTATCTTTCAAATTATGAAATACTTGTCTGTGATTTGTTATCCACCAAAAATAAAGCTTTAGAACGGCGGCGGTAAAAACAGGTTTTTTTATTTTAAATTGCATAAAAACTCAAAAAAAAAATTTATATCTAAGTGGACAAAACCGGGTAAATTTATTTTGTCCGCTTAGGAGAGTTTTTTTAATTTTCAAGTGTTCTGAATAATAACCAAGAAATAAAAAAACTTCGTTATTATATAGGTTTTGCGTTGCTAGTTCTTTTTTTTATGAGGTTTCACCGTGTTCTGACCAGCGATATTTGGCTTTCATTTTTAAGGCTCTCTAGTGCCCTCTGGAGATGATTAGAGCCGATTACAGTTAATAGCGGGACAAAATCCGGATCTTTTGGCAAAGTTGTGCCGCTTAGACAATAAGACTACCATACAAACATTTTGCTGTACTTTAAAAATTTCCCAATATTTTTTTTTGATGTATTTTTTCTAAAGGTTACCTAAATCTGTTTTAGAAAAACATTATAACAGGAACAAGCTAATGCCAAAGTTGGCCACTTACCTGGAACATACATATCCTACTTACCGAGTGTCTGTTTTATAAGCCCTGGTAATAACCGCGAAGAAATCAAAAGTTTTCCGGTCCCGCGACAAACCAAAAACGACTTTTGTTTTAACTGGTGTGGGCAGTATGAAGACAGACCGGAAAAGGTCGAAACTATTAATCCGTCTTCAGGATATGCCGTGAAGAATAAGCAACAATGTGCCTCAAGATTGTCAAAAGTCGCCATTTTTACTATTTATAAAAGAGTTCTAGAAAGTAGACGACTCGGCCGGGAGACAACGGATTTCGATTATAAAACGGCGAAAATACATTCCAAAAATTACCAAAAGGTAAATTCTTAAAAGTAGCTTCTTTTTATTTTCTTTATCAAAACTGAAATTTGGGTCATAATTTATGACTCATAAATCACAAGGGGGTCATATTAAATGATTTATGTACAAGTTCAGAACTTTCATATCCATCGATTTGAGTCATTTAAAAAAAAAGACCTGAGGTCGTTTTTTTAGATATCACGAAACGGAGTCTCTAGTCTAGCGAAATAGGCACATTCGATCTTTCTGAAATTTTGGGTCATAGAATAATTTTGCGTTGCGCTGCAGAGCCGGTAAAATACCGGAAATCGAAAAATCTGGCTCTGCAGCGCAAAATAAAAAGTAATTCTATGACCCAAATTTTAAGAAAGATCGAATGTGCCTATTTCGCTAGACTAGAGACTCCGTTTCGTGATACCAAAAAAAAACGACCTGAGTCGTTTGACCCTTTAATTTCAATAATAATTGAAAAATATGACCCTATTTTCAATAATATAATTGATAATGTTTTGATTTTTGTGTCAGATTTCATTATTTATAAAATGGGGTCGAATTACAAAATCATTTTTGTAATTTATATGTTAAGTGCAAACTTTGGTTGAATCGTCAGTGGGAATCTGAGGGGATTGGTTCTTGGGAACGTCATCCTTTTGCAGACGAAATGGATCAAATTATTCTTTAACTCCTACACTCCGTACCAAAAAATATTTTCTAGAATTAAGGTTAAATAATACGAATTCTTACATTTGTGCCAATAAGTTGCCATAATCGTAGTGGATGAGTTAGCTAAAAAAGTTCAAACCTTAAATATTTATAGAATGCCCAAAACTTCAAATAACAGTGTCCTAAATCGAAGTACAGTACATATATATAGTACGTATATATTTATGCTCCTCTTAAATTCGTAGTATTTTTTCTGTTTTTTTCATGGACGATTTTTTTAAGTGCATTTTTGACAAAATCCATGAAAACTACGAATTATCGGTCAAAAAATCAAATTACATATTTTGGCTAGATAGCCATTAATAAAAACATTATCCTGTGGGTTTTGTCGAAACGAAAAAAATGGGCAAAACCTTTTCCTCGAAACCAAAATAAAGTCAGCAAACAAAATGGGAATTTTCAATGACCATAAAAATGTAGCGGACAAAATTTGATTTCCAGGCCTGTCCGCTTTGGCAAAACCCACAGTTTTGAAAATTAACCGATAATTTGGTCTAAAATATAAACCGCCATTTATCTAACATTTAAGCGTATATAATATACGATATATTCCTTCAAATTGAATTATTTTTTTCGTTCGCTGCCATCTTTACGGTCAATCTATCTTTTCATTGAAATTTTTTTCGGATTTTTTAATGGATCCTACCCTAGTTAGCAGACTATCTCGGAGACCTTACACGATATATCGATTTTCGGACAGATAGAATAATCTCTAAAAAAAACTCACTTCACAAATTTAGTTTAAAAAACCGCCAGTTGATACCATGTAAGGTCTTTTAGATATTTTGCTCATTAGAGTCGGCACCACTAAAAAAAGCTTCCTTCGCTAATTATTTTATTTTTAGATTAAAATGTATTTTAATTGATAATGTCTCACACGGAACAAGTTATATGGGAAATTTTGAAATGTCTCCCGGATAAAAATCACCAGTCTAATAGACTGCTGTTTTGTTCGCTGTTAAAGATTTCACAAGACAAGCCGAAAGAAACGGTCAATTTCATTTTATCAAAGTTTGATACAACCCCGAAAGAAAAACACGAAGGTAAATTAAAAATCGTTATTTTATCACGATAGGTTAGATTTTTTGTTCGTTATTCAGCACTTACAAAATAAGCACTCACAAATTTTATTTTGTAATCTGTTTTTTACGAAGAAATTGCTATGATACATTTAATAATCCTTCAAAATTATAATTGCTATTTCAAACTAAAATTTTGTAATTTAACAAAAACAAATTTGACATTATTGTATTAAGTTTTATATGAAATTTGACACTTTTAATTATTTGTGGCTTGCAACAAAGATTATTTGTTATTTTACTGGTTTCTCAATTTTTTTTGTAATTTGACACTTTTAATTTTTAATATTTTGTGGTTTTCAAAAAAAATATCTCTTATTTCATACTATTTTCTTGATAATTTGACACTTTTAATTCCTTCGAAAAAAATATTTGTCATTTGACACCATTTTTTATAAATAGACACTATTTTTTGTAATTTGACACATTTAATTATTTGTTATTTGACCCTATTTTCTAAAAAAAATGTAATTCGACACTTTTAATTACATCTCAATTATATATTTTTTCAGTTATTTTCGAATTGTTTACCGAACTGCTTCGAAGTGACGAAAACTGTATTTCTCCAGGTCAATGCGAAGAATTAATCGTGGTAGCAACGTCTGACAAAAGTGACTATCGTCTTGCTCTTGTCGGAGCTTTATGTTCAAAATATCAAAATGAAATTGTGGACCATTTATTATCGTCAATGGGATCCCACACTTTGGCCTACATGACCAGAGTAGCCCGCGAATGTGATTTGCCAAATAGTTTATTATCGAGACTAATGTCTGGTTCGTTACCCTTTTTTAGCAAGGCGGAAAATGATGCGGCAAAAGTGGCGTGCTGTGAATTTGTGACGCAGATTATGAAAAATTTTACAGAAAAAGATGATGTTATGCAAAAACCTTTTGCAGGTACTTTTTATTCGCTTTATATTCCTTCTTTTTCACAATCAGTTTGGAGAAATTCTCAAAATTTAGCAAGGCAATGCACTTTTGAGAATAAGGTGTCAAATTACAAATCAAAATTTTCGGAAATTTGAATAAATACAAAATTTTAAGAGAACTCAAATTACAAGAAATATTTTAGAAATAGCGTCAAATTACATTTAAAAATTGTATATGTAATTTGACGCTATTTCTAAAATATTTGTTGTAATTTGAGTTCTCTTAAAATTTCGTATTTTTTCAATTTTCCGAAAATTTTGATTTTATAATAAAATCCGCAAAAATGGTTTTAATGACAGTTTTTAAAATAAAGAATCAAGCTAAAACTATTATAGAAACGATTGTAGTAATCAAAATTTGTGTACCTTCTGATTTCGCTAAAAAATTTCGTAATTTGACACTTTTTCTGACAATTTTCATTTCTCAAAAGAAATTATTTGTAATGTGACACTTTTGTTAAAAAAATTAATTGTTATTTTACAGTTCTCCAAATTAATTCAATTTTTTAAGATTCCCTTTTCGATCCAATTTACACTGAACTTTCAAATTGGCACGATAATAAAATCCAACAAAATTTATTGATTCGAGATCGATCTTTGGAATCAATGACCTGGCTCTGCCATGGTTTACCGTGGTCTCGTCAAGATGAACTAATTCGACTCATTAAATTATTCCAAATCATTTTAAAAAGCAAAAGTCAGATAAATATGATGGAATCGTTTTATCAACTTTTGTCCATTTTCAGCCTGAGGAATCCGAGGCCTATGTTGGACTTGTTGGATTCTATATGCAATGATTTATTTAAAATTGTCTCGCCGACAGCGATAAATCAGTCTGATATTTTTAGATGTTGGGGCTGTTTAGTAGCAGTTTTTCCAAATCAGGAAAAGCTTTAATTTGAATGTTAAAAAACGAAAAAATTAATTTAAAAAACGAGGGAAAATAAATATTTAATGAAAATGATCTATTTCTGGAGCCATATCTATTACGGGACTTCCTGGTCGTTTTTTACTAGATTTTAAGACAATTTTTTTATATAATTCGGCGTTTGCAAACAACTCATCCGATTTTATATCTTAATGGCTCAAACTGAGCACAAATATCTTGTGAAGAATAAAATGAAAACAATTTGTCCATCAGATATTTGTGCTCAGTTTGAGCTGTCTAGGAATGAAATCGAATGAACTGTTTGCAAACGCCGAATCATTTAAAAAATTGCTAAAATTCTAGTAAAAAACGACCAGGAAGTCCCGTAATTGATATGTTTCCAAAATATTTTTATCATGTGATATGACTGGGATGCGATACAGGGGTCATATTACATAATTAAAAAGTATTTTGGAGATACATGGATCCAGAAATACGGTTATCTTTCATCTAATATTCAATCTGACCCCGTTTTGAATTAACTTATTTCAATTTGTTCTGCGAATAACGGGGTCACATTTCACTATAAAAATATTTCATTTTATAATGTTGTTCTGTCTCTTTTCGTAAATAGACTCAGTTTGTTGAATTTTGTAATTTGGTGTCAACTTTTGTCCATTTGGTCCATTTTGTCCATTAAACTTTAGTTTAATAAAAGAGACGTCAAATCTAGAAAAATATTTTTTTCAACCCATAATGATTAATTTTCAAGCTCAATCAAAGGTCTTAACATTCTTAACCCGTCGACTTGATACTTTGCCTGGAACCGGCGCTATCCGAGTAAAATCTTTGCGAGTTTTGCAATATATCGTCAATTACGAAACCGTGCACATAGAAGACCACAAAGACCTTGTGATCCGATCCCTGCTTCCTCTCCAATCTTCAACAAATGTCCAAGTTCGTCTCCATCTCCTCCACGTTACGCAATCACTTTTGACCAATCAGATTTTGGTCACAAAAACGAATAAGGTCAGTTTTCTTTTAGATACCGATCTTTTCGAAAGTGATATAGATCGGAATTGGTTCATACGATTTTTTAAAATTTTTTAGTTCCCATACAACTTTTAATTCTACATCAGTTATCGTGGCCCGATTTCCGAAAATGTAATTAATAATCTCGGTGGGAGTATCTTTAGCAAGAAAAAGAATAAGGCTTGCATTTGTAGCTCTCTAGCGCTATTTTTCGATTTTTTAGAGCGTTTTTAGTGATTTTTTAAATGGACAAAACGACACGTTCTCAGGTGGACAAAACGACAAAAAAATTTCGGTCCTCTTAGACGCATACCGTAAAATTTTTAAATAAGGTATTTTTTTTTAGACGCGATGGATTTGACTTTTCACCACAAACGAACCGTATGAGATATCACAAAACGTTTTTTTGCATACAACTGGAAACTAAAAAGCATAAGCCAAATTTTTTTGTTTTTAATTTTCGTTTTTTTTCAAATTCGAGATTTTTAAATGACCGGAAATGACACAATGTGGGTATTAAGTTTTCTTAAGTTTTGAGACATATTTGACTTTTCACCGCTTTGTCATCATGAAAAATTTTAAGAAAACTTAATACCCACATTGTGTCATTTCCGGTCATTTAAAAATCTCGAATTTAAAAAAAAATTCGAAAATTAAAAACAAAAAAATTTGGCCAGTTGTATGCAAAAAAACGTTTTGTGATATCTCATACGGTTCGTTTGTGGTGAAAAGTCAAATCCTGTGTTTTTATGCAATTTTACAAAAAAAAATTTCCTGCTAAAATCAGGCTCGGCTACTAGATAAAGCATAAAAAATTGTATTATGATTCATGAGCCAAAATTTCTCAAAAATTGTATGTCCCAGTTTCGATTTATCTAACTTGCAAAAATCTGGTTTCTAAATGAAAACGGACCTTAGGATGTCAATGGAGGTCGACAATTAATTGAATTTATCGTCAGAATGGCCGCGTTGAACCCTACTTCGCCAAGAGATGTATTAAAAGTCCGCGAAGCTGCCAGGTCTATTTTTCAACTTTCATCAAGTGCTTCGGCGGATACAAGAGCATTTTTATGGCCGATTTTATTGAGCTTCCTGGCGGCCCCTGCATATCATCAAGCTGCTGGGGCGATTGCAAAAGCATTGGAAATGATAGCTGTGAGGCAAATTGAAGAAACACGGCCCTTGGAGCTACCTCCAAATCCGTCCCAATCTGTATTATTTGTTCGCTGTTTGCTTTTCTTATCGAATCCGCTCGAGACAGAACCAGGCGCGCTCTTATCGTTTTTGCAATATTTGTCAAAGTCAGTGCATGCAGAGTTGGACGCCATTTTTAGAGTGATTTTGCCACGACTAGATCAATATCTTGCTTCTAATTTACATACAAAAGAATGGGATCAAAAGTAAGTTGCCCTTTACAGTATAACAATTTTAGGTAAAATATCCTCCATTTAAAATCCAATTTTTTTGTAAATCTTACCGCAAAGCAAAATTTCAATTTTTTCACCTCATGAAATATAATACTGTGATGTGCGTCTATAAGTCAATTTTGGGAAAATTTAGCTTAAAAAAATTAGCATTGAAAATAACAATGATATCAAATTATGATTTTTATTTAATGATTTTTATCTTCAACTCTATATTTAAAATCTAACTTATATGTAGAAAAATTTTACACAAATTATTATGGTGCCCAGAAAACTAGAAGCTAAAGAGAAAATATAAGCACAACACGTACTACATCGTCCTCACCTAACATGGATGATTTGACGATTTATGTCAGGAAAAATTCTCGATCATGCCTAGAAAGAATTTCGTAAAGGACCTTTGAGACAAAAGTGCTTTCATGGACTGAAAAAAATTAAAAAAAAAATAGTTGATTTTTTAGTGTATTCGGTTTTAAAATTATTGATAAGTGTAATACAATTATTGTACAGAATGTGTTTTAGCTTTTGGGGTATTCCCCAGGGAGATTGAAACGGCCCTTAAATAAATTAACCAAGTCGCGCTCTGATTGGTTAGGCGTGAATCTCCTCGGGGAAAACCCCAAAAGCTAAAACACATTCGGTATAGCCTATACCGTATAGGGTAAAAAAATTAAATTTTTTAATTTTTCTGAACGTCCCTTAGAAAAACTTTAAAGTTAGACAAAAATTATTCTACCGATAAAACTCATAAAATTTTCCTGTTATTTTTTGCCTTTATTGCTCCCTAATTAAGGATTTGACATAATGAAAAATATTTTGAAGGATAGTCTTAGTTAAGGTAGGCACAGCAAAAATCGACCAACTCCGATTCTATTTATTTTCGGAGCACTTTTAGGTTTTGTGATAAGAGTGACGAAAAAAAATTATTAATTTCGAAAAAAACAACAAATTACCTATAATATAGTAACAGATTCAGCGTGGTCATTTTTCTCATGAAGGTATTATTAACCATGGGCCAACTGTTTACACGAGCGGCGTAAAAGAGCAAAACTAATATAAATCTTTAGCACCCCGTGTGTACACCATTGACCCATGGTTGCTAATACCGTCATTAGAAAGTCGGCTACACTCAATTTTTTGGTTTACATTGATATATGCAAAAGACTCAATTTCTATTTTTAGTGAATGGCATCAACTGTTATTAAAACTTGTAATAAAATCGTTGTCTGTCCTCGATTCCGGGTCATTTTTGTCTGGCGTCCGGCAAGAAATCTCAAAGACCCTTATATGTCCTCAAAGTGTTCGATCTCGTCCATTTCTTCTTCAATGTTCAGCAGCTGCATTATCAGCGACCCCAGACACCAAATATATCCTCAACGGAATAGACGAATTATTAAACATTACTATTCACCAAAATCCTACAGAACGAACAGGTAAAAACAGCGAAAAAGAATACATGTGTCACATAATGTGTCAAAAAACTTTAGTCTAATCGGACAAAACGGGATTTCCAATGCTTGGACCCACAGTAGTTAGAAATTTATTTTTTATTACCATAATGTGAGTCACATTATGGTAATAAAAAATAAATTTCTAACTACTGTGGGTCCAAGCATTGGAAATCCCGTTTTGTCCGCTTAGACTAAAGTTTTTTCAGACTTTATGAAAAAATGTGTATGTTTTGTCCGCTTAGACTTGTGTCCGATTGGCCAAAATTCACGGTATTAAGATTGTCTTTTACGTTATCTTTAAACATAACTTAAAAAAAAATTTTAATACCATTGATTTTGGCCTATCGGACACAAGTCTAAGTGGACAAAACCTACACATTTTTTCATAAAGTCCGAAAAAAATTGAATTAATTAAATTAAAATTTAACCCTTAGGTAATTTTTTTTAGAACACCCCAACAGTTTTGGAACAAAAATCCGTTTGCGAATATCTTGTTCCGTTCTCAAATGATCGCGACAAAACTGTTGGGGTGTTCTAAAAAAAAAGTTACCTTAATATTTTTTCTCTGATTTTGAATTTTTTTTCGGTAATTTGGCTAAAAAATTATTTTGTTATGTGACCCTCAATTTATTTTGCAATTCAGTCCAAATAATTCAATTTATTATTTGACCCCGACTACATGTATATTATTTGGTGCTTTGAAAAGAAATAACCCGCTATTATATCGGCGATATAACAACGTTTCTTATATTTCCCCAGTAAAAATGACTAAAAGAAATAATATTTTCATAAAATAGAGGAAAGTAAACGTTGTTTTATGAAGTTTTTTGATGTAAAATTATCAAATAAGTCAACTGGCGTCGAATCACAGAAAAAATTATTCGGGGTCACATTACAAAACAAGTTATTTGGGGTCAAATCACAGAAAAATTTTTGGAGTCCAATTAAGAATTAGGATTTTCGGGGCATGAATGAAAAAATAAGTATTTATGTTTTAGCGTGTGCAAGTGCTATTCGTCTTTTGGCCCATTCTAAACACTTTGCTTCCGTAATCGATCGATTTCTAAAAACGGCCCAAGGCCGAGTTATGCGAACAGAATCTCAAGTTATGAAAGTTCTATTTGGCAGTGCGGTTACAGAAAGAGAGAATTTGAAGTGTACCTGTTTCCAGGCCCTCTCCTTGATTTTCAACACGATGATTGAAAAGAAAAACTTTGATTATCACGCAAATTGTACCTCTTTTATACTAGAAGCCAGTAAAAATAGCGAACCAGAAACTTGGGCTTCGTTTTTTGAAGCAATTGCGTCTTCGGCAAAAGCCTCGATGGTTTCTGGGAAAGATTTTGTTGGCCGGAATGAAATTTTGCAAATTTTATGCAAGGAGATTTTGCCCTCGGAAAGTCACGAGAAATTACATTCGGACGCAATTGTGGCATTATCAAGCATGCTGCTATCTAAAGTAAATATCTAGAATTAACTTCTAGCGCTTTGTATAAAAATTGAACTTGAGGGGGTAGCGGCGCAATTGTAATTTTGTACTCACATTTACCAGAATACTAAACTGCGTTCGAAACCTTTTGAGAATAGTCGCATTGGTAGATATCTATCCTTAAATCTTACAAAAATAAATTATCAGAACAGATTTTTTACAATATTAATTTTTTAAAAGAAGGAATTTTTACAAGTGTAAGTCAGTTGACTTTCCAGAGATTTTAAAATGTTTGTAAGAACCTTACTCGAGAATTCACATAACGTAAATTCTCGGCGAGATAATTTCCCCTTTTCAAGCATAATAATGCTGGTTCCATTTTTTACTTGAATCCATTATTTATATTATTATTAGTTTAACCAAACGCGAACCAAAAAAAGAGGCCTTGCAAGTGGTTCGCGTTTTTCAACCCCCCCTCCTTATCAAACTTATGTGGATTCCGGACTTATGCATTTTTGTTCTGCTATGGTTAATTGGAGCTATAATTTATAGCCTACATATCTTTGTTATACCTTGAAAACTCAGGGAGGAGATACATTTAAAAAAAATCCGTTTTGTGAGCTCGTTTCTAATTGGACGAGCCATCTTTCACAATTAAATGTTTTTTAGGATTCAAGGATTTTGTTCAAATATATTAAAGGGAGGTCATATTTGGTCGAACAATTTGTACTGCCACAGCAAGTGGCCATTGAAAACCCCGATTTTCAGTTAATTCCTGACGGCCACCCCCTTAATCAAAATAATTTTTAGATTGAAATTTGCGATTCAAAAATTTACGAATTTAATTTTAGCCTGAAATAACTGCTGTAGAAGGAAGTGATTTGCTTCGCTTTGCCCTCTCCATCCCAAATTCCACCCAATTCAAAAGTGGTTATTTAGAAGGTCTAAGCAAACTTTTTGACTCTTGCCTCAAACTTGAAGTTTCAGAAGAAAATCTTTTTAACCTTTTGATGACGATTCAACATTGGCTAATTTCATCCTCCTCGATTACTAGACAAGCGGCGTCTCATATCTGGCTAACGTTATTGGTAAAATACAATGACTACTCAAACGACCACGAAATACAACCCTTCAAATATACAAACGTAATTATTTACATAACATTTTCACAAAAAAACTGTTTGAAGACCAAAAACCAATATTAAAGCATTTTCGACTTGATTTGCGGAAAATTTTTAAAATATTTCCTTTTTAAAAAAGTCGGAAAAAATGACAAATAAAATTTTTATAATTTTTCAAAGAGCGGTCAAAAAATATGTAGGCATCTATGAAAAAAGTGAAAGTCATGTTTTTAGCCACAGATTTCAATAAAAAAATCAGAAAAATTTTGGACGAAAAATGCGGAAAATTTTCAAAATGTTTTGAATTTTTCGGAAATTTTACGAATTCAAAAATTAAAATTCGAACTCAAAGGACATATTTGGCTAACGTTATTGGTAAAATACAATGACTCCTCGAACGACCACGAAAACCAACCCTTCAAATATACAAATGTCATTATTTACATAACATTTTGACGAAAAACTGTTTATAGACCAAAAAACAAATGAGAATATTGAAAATAGCGCGGTGAAATAAAAGAAATTTCTGCTGATATTGTATTTCTTATCTAAATTTTTGCTGATTTGTTTTTAAATCACCCTGATATGCGAAAATTGCACTCAAATTCAATAATAGCCTCCTACTGTAGGAGTCCTACATATGGCTTTAGACGCCCGTTAATAGAAAAAAAAATCATTTTGTTTGATGATTTCTAGGACTTTTTGATTTCCTTTAAAAATATCCGGTTTCAAAAGAATGAGGTAATTTTTTAGCAGTATCAGGTTCGTTAGGTCGCATGAGATTTAAAAGTCCCCTCAGGTTCTGTGATCCCTTTGACACTCTGCTGTTATTATGCTCTCATAACCCGAAGACAGCGACAGATTTGACTGGAACCACGGACGAACCGTACAGTATATGATATCGTATTGTATAAGATATCACAAAACAGTTTTGTGCATCCAAACCGAAACTGAAAAAAGTGCGTGGAAATTTTCTTGCTTTACCGGTAAATCACGATTTGAAAGTTCAAGTTGTAGAAAAATTACCAACTCGTAATTTTTCTACAACTTGAAAAATTTTGCAAACGTTTTAGGCAATTAAAAAAAAAATTGAAAAGTTTTTTTTGGTGGAGATAAAAAATTTTGATATTTTTTTTCTGATGGAACAAACATATTTCCATCGCATTTTTTTATTTTTCAGTTGGATGCAAAAGACCGTTTTGTGATATCTCATGGTGAAATCTATCGCTGCCAAAAAAATANCCAGATGATCCCTCCGTTGTCGGCCAATGATATCGCCGATCCAAGCACGCTCAGAAATTCTGACGATGGAAACCCCTTTAAAAACCAGAAAAATTTGGTCAGTTATAAGCTCATATTCTGGTTTATCCCCTGGATATTTTTCGTCGGTCGTTTTCAATTTTTCACCAAACTTTTTCAATATTAGCCTAAAATGAAAATAAATATCTATCGACTAAAACCCCCTTAAAACTACTCATTTTTGGGCAGGCATTCTACCTGATTAAGCTTTTTGAAAACCAAGTCTTTCCCCTGAGATAGTTTATAGCAGCTGCGCTGCTATCGTGGTTGGCGTTTTATACACCCGCCGAAAAAAGTGCGTGGAAATTTTCTTGCTTTACCGGTAAATCACGATTTGAAAGTTCAAGTTGTAGAAAAATTACCAACTCGTAATTTTTCTACAACTTGAAAAATTTTGCAAACGTTTTAGGCAATTTAAAAAAAAAATTGAAAAGTTTTTTTTGGTGGAGATAAAAATTTTTGATATTTTTTTTCTGATGGAACAAACATATTTCCATCGCATTTTTTTTATTTTTCAGTTGGATGCAAAAGACCGTTTTGTGATATCTCATACGGTTCATCCATGGTGGCATAGTCAAATCTGTCGCTGCCAAAAAAATAACCTCAAATTTACTCAAGTCTGTTTTTAGATAATTTTTTATGATTTCATCGAAGTATTACTTGAACTTATTCGAAAAACGTTTTTAGAATATAATCTAGAAGACTAGTTCTCAGATAAAAAAAAGTTTTTCTGATGATACCTTCATTGAAATCTGGGAAATTTACAATTTAATTGCCTTTACAGCAAAAAGCTCAGAAAGAGTATTTTTCTATTTGCCGGCATCATCAACCATATATTTGAAATTTTACAATAAAAATTCGAACATATATATTTGTTAGACTTTCACTTACAGGCGTAAGGTTTTTCCCTTCTGTTGTTGTCCATTGGGATAGACTTTATTCCCGACGTTTATTGGTTGAATCTGAGAAAGACGTAGGTTTTTGCCGAAATTAACCGTTCTCATCGCTATCCAATTTGGAAAAAAGAAGGGAAAAATTTTACACCCTGTATATTCAAAAATTGAGATCGCGTTAATATTTACAAATATATTTTAAAAAATTTGATAAAGGTTTTGCTGACATTTGCCTGTGTTCGCTGTACCGATTCTGACCTCGTCACCCGTCGAACTGGTATTGAATGTGTTGTGACTATTCTAGAACTTTGGAACCGTGGTAATGGCAAAGATATTCAATGTGAAAATGTAAAAATGATTTTGGCTGCAAAACAACAGTTACTCAGTACAGAAATAGGTAATTAATTGATTATATAATTGCCTACTTACTAGAGTACTACATTTTCGCTCGATGGATTCTCCCTAACCATCCTTAAGTTTTCCCGCGAAATAATTACATATACTGTACAGTAGGTCTTTTTTTTCGTGCAAACAAAAAATTAACAATTCAGGAGAATTCTCCCCNTTATATTTGAAATCCCAGAATTATTTTGAAGCTGATGCATGTACAGTATGTGTTTTTTTAGTGCGAACAGAATCTCAAGTGTCCAGGGGAATCGTCTACATTTTGCGGAGAATTCTCCTGAATTGTTAATTTCTTTTTTGCACGAAAAAAAAGACCTACTGTACAGTATATGTAATTATTTCCCGGGAAAACTTAAGGGTGGTTAGGGAGAATCCATCGAGCGAATATACTGTAGTACTCTAGTAAGTAGGCAAGAAATTATTTTTCGAAACAAGCGGGTGTACAATTTCAAATACTTTGATTGGCGGGAGCAATATCATGGATTCTCAACAAAAATTAGACATACTGTATTTAAAAATTTCTCAATTTAAAAAAAGTTTTTCATTTTCAAGTATGCGAAATTTTCGTTTATTCATTATTAAGCATTTAACATAATGAGTTTTAACATATTTAATGAGTTAATCAGAAATGTGTCATATTTCTCACCATAAACATGTATCATATTTCTTAATATAAAAGAAGTGTCATATTTATTGATAAAAAAGAGGTGTCATGTCGATTACGGCCTCCTCGCACATATTAGCCATTTTTTTAGCCAAAATTTTTATATAATTCGGCTTTTGAAAACGACTCATCCGATTAAGTTCTCGGATAGCTAAAACTGAGCACTAATATTTAGTGAATAAAAAAATATATTTGGTCCGAATCGGACCATTTTAATATTTTTCTGAGAGTATTGAAATCGTTTAATTATCAGTTTTTGGTGAAAAAATTGGAAACAATGGTCTGATTCGGACCTTTTTTTGATTTTTTGTTCTCTAAATAGTTTTTCTCAGTTTGAGCTATCTTAGAACTTAATCGGAGGAGTCGTTTTCAAAAGTCAAATTATATAAAAAGTTGCTAATATGTGCGAGGAAGCCCCGTAATCGATATATTAATGGCCCATGTTAAAAATATACAAATATCGACCTCGAAGATGTATAAAAATTATTTAAATAATAAATTAAAATTGGCCATATCTAAGATACTCCTTCTTTCTCACTCCACTTCTTAAAATGTGACGTCAGAAAATGTAATGTATAT
>SCLH01000572.1:157763-172514 GCA_004367855.1 Oikopleura vanhoeffeni | reverse complement strand
AAAAAAAATCGAATCTCGTTTTTTTCTTCTGGGAATTCATCAAAATTATAGTTCAAGCAGTTAATGTGTAGATAATCGTGATATAAGAACGAACAAATGTAAAAATTAAGCTTTCCGGCTGATTTGAAGAAAAAAAATTGGACCCACCGAGATTCGAACCTACCAAAAAATTACTTTCCGGTTTATATCCGGTGAACCGGATGTCAAATCAACTTCATAAAATTTCTCTATTGATCTTTTTTAGTTGGCAGTTGAATGCAAAACCATTTCTCGATATCAGCTATGGTTTTCCCGTAATCATCATGAGAAGGTTGGGTTGTACTAAAAAAAACTACCTAAGGTACCTTTTTTAGAACACCCCGCCAGTTTTGTCTTTTCCATTTGAGAACAGATTAAGATATTAGCAAACGGATTTCTGCATCTAACAGCCAATAAAAAATATAAAGGCATTTTTAGTAAAACTAAATATTTTGGATAAGCTTTCGATTTATTACAATCATTATCAAATCACGGTTTTTTGCGAAAAATTTCATTCGCAATAAACCGTGATTTGATAATGATTGTAATAAATCGAAAGCTTATCCAAAATATTTAGTTTTACTAAAAAAATGCCTTTATATTTTATCTCGAAAAAACAAGAATAAATAAAAAATATAAGACCACATCTTTTTTATTTTTCACCGGATGTCCGGTTATACCGGAAATTGACCGGTAAAAGTTTAAGAAGACGAGTCGTAGAACACCGCACATCCTTCGAAGCCAATTTTTCGGTAATTAGTACAACTTTTGCCAGAATTTTTTTTGTAATTTGACACCTCAAGGCGTTCTTATAATCGTCGGTTTAAACTTTCACCGGTCAATTTCCGGTATAACCCGACATCCGGTGAAAAATAAAAAAGAATTTGGTCTTCGAGTTTTTCTGTTGGATGCTGAAGTCCGTTTGCGAATATCTTGATGGGTTATAGCAGCGACAAAACTGGTGGCGTGTCTTAAAAAAAAGTTTCCTAAGCTAATCGAATGGGATATCAGAACAAAAACTATATTTTCAGTTATTCACGAAAAAAGTTGCAAACTTTATATTGCACATAAAAATTGTGTCATTTTTAAAATTTTCATAAATAAAGCTTTCAAACAAAAAAAATATTTCGCAAAAAATAAGTGTCAGATTTCAAAATTTCTCTAGTCTGCTCAGGTTTTTTATGGCGTGGTTTTACTGGTAACCATATCGAAGATAATACTTCGGTATGAATAGTCACTGAGCGTCGTAACTGTGACGCCAGAAAAGATAGTGACCAATCAAATCACACGATTCGCCCCACCCTAAGGGGTATCTGTTCTGAGAGAACTAGACTTGATAGCGACAAACGTTTTTTTGCATCTGAATTTAAACCGAATTTGTAGTGGTAGAAATTTTTCTTTTTTCCCGCAAAAAACGTTTTTTTCGGTCATTTTGAGCAATTTCGATGACTAATTTCCGGTCACGTGATCAACCAAGGAAGCCAAAAAAAAATTCTCTGCATATTTTTTTCCAAGGTTTCACAATGCAGAAAACCCATTTGTGCGCTATCTTAATCTAGTTTCCCAGTCCGTTAATCCAAGTGGGCTTCCTAAAAAAAACGATCTGAGTAACTAGCCATACCGAAGTATAATCTTCGATATATCTATTATTTAGCACTTTGGGTACACAATTTGAAGAAAAAAAGTTTTATAGAGTGGTGGCCATTAAAAAAACTACCTGAAAAAAATTGTACAATCTATCAATACTAACGTTGGTTTTTTTCCTTGATTCGTAATCGCAGCGCAGCAACAATGCCTCTTCAAGACCCGCATGCATCGTTGATTTAAGAATACTAGGCTCCTCATTTCCTATTCTTTCGTAGGTAGCTAAATGCTGATCTCGTTCTTTATCGGAAACGATTGCGACGTCGTAATCTTTTGGCTCGGCTTCTCTAGCCGCATGCCAATCGAAATTAAGAGTCTTTTTGCCGTAATGCATATGATTACTTTTTAGCATTAAACTTCCCTTACGCTCAACGATGTCCGGGACCGCGAGTGTTCCAGGCCTAGAAAATTAGAAAAATTATTTTTTTGCAAAAAAATTTGGTCAAAATTTTCATAAGGTTTTTTGAGTGAAAAGACCATAATTATGGAAGAGAAAGGACGATATAGGATTTTCTGAAAATTTTAAGGTGAAGAATAAACTGTTCATATTTTTTCAGCTAAAATTTTTATAAGGCACTTATTTCGAAAATTATATACACGTACGTACTG
The DNA here is from genome assembly GCA_004367855.1 of Oikopleura vanhoeffeni. Classification (NCBI taxonomy): domain Eukaryota; kingdom Metazoa; phylum Chordata; class Appendicularia; order Copelata; family Oikopleuridae; genus Oikopleura; species Oikopleura vanhoeffeni. Next base: position 170,243 of record SCLH01000572.1, on the reverse strand, counting down.
TTAAGATACGTAATGTAAAGACGACTGATTTTCGATAAAAAAAGATCGAAGAGTAGGGTTTTCTTTCAGCTGAATTCAAGAATAAAACAACAATTTTCTTCAACGCTTGTTTCATTTACACCCACAACCCCCTTAACTTATTTTTAGAATTTTTTATTAAAATTGACGTTTATGTATTTTTTTTAAGTTTCTTTAAAAAAAAATTTGAAAAAACTCAAAAATTTTGAGAAAAATCTCGTTTTTTTATGATATGAGCAGAAATGCTTTTTGTGACCGTCCTGAGGCTATTTGGTGCATTTATAATGTTCCTCACCTGAAATAAAAAACCGTTGAGTACCCCCTTAAACTCCTGTTTTCAGGAAATTTGGACCAAAGAGCAAAACAGGCCTTCATTATTTTTCAGCCAAAATTAATTTTCATTATTGAAAAATGGCTTCTGAAACTTTGGTTTTTAGCTCTTCACCAAAATTTTGATTTTTTCGAGAATCTTCAAAAAATAAAGACGATATGGCACCAAAACCTAAGGACAATATGGCAGAATCCCAAAATGAATAAAATATAATTGTACTTACATCTTCCCCATTTTGAATTAATTCGATTGATTAAACTCGAAATAAATACAAATGAATCTCGCGAACAAAAATTCTGACTTTGAGCGTATTCTAGAAACTTATAAAAATATTTTAGAATCACTGTTTGGTGGCGCAACTGAACTTGGAAAAGCATTAGCTGGCACGGTTGATGGAGCACTGTCAAATTATACATCGTCGCTGATAGGCACAGGGCACACCTTTTTATATTATTTACTAAAGTATATTTTACTATATAAAGAAACATAATATTTTTCAATATTTGAAAAAAAATAATTCGAAATACAAAATTTTCAAAAATAATTTCCGAATTCGAGTCTTTAATTTATAATTATTTAGACTATATTAGTTAGATGTTGTAGGGTCTCCAGGTACTATTGATCTTTAACAAATACCAATATAATTTATTATTAAATTAAGGGTATGTTGGTTCCGACATTTTCTGCAGTTGTTTCGTCATAAAAATGCACCAAATCAATTGTTTATATTTTGAACGCATGAAACAACCCAAATGACAACAAAAAATTTTTGCGTATTTTGGATTTTTTTCTAAGTATTTTTCTCAAAATTATGTTCACCATAGTATGGTGACCATACCCTTAATATAATTTTAAGGTTTTACTTCAGTACTCAAGTTAAACTATTGCTTTTTTTAAACAGTTTCCATGTATACAAAATACAAATTTTAATGCCAAATCCCCCCAACCTCCTTAATCTTTTATTTGACAATTTGAAAACATGGTGTCATATTTCAAAATTTCTTAAATGAGGTCATATTTCATGAAATAAAAAAAATTCGAAATTTTACATTTTTTTTTAAATAAGTAAATCCCCCTTGATAAGACTCAATTTCTGATCCTGACGAGCAAGCTAGTAATGGTGCAGTATTATTTTTAACCCTGTTGGTCAAAGAGCACAAAGTAGACGATGTGAATCAATTTATTAGTTCTTTAATAACTAAACTTCGGTCAATCTCAACGTCTCGGGCAAAATGCAAAGCGGGAATTTTAGCTCTCATCACAATGACAGCGACTCAAAATCCCCACGATGTTATTGACCAACTTTTACAGAATGATGCTAGTTACGCGGATAGGAATTCAATCTTGGGAGAAATCTGGAGAAGACTTGGGGCACATACCGCAACTGGCCAAATTTTATGGGAGATTTTGAAAAATAAAATTGAAACTACGGAAACTTTTTCGATGGCAAATGCACTGTATGGAAATACTTCAAGAAGAAGTTCAAAGGTCATTTTAAATTTTAGAAAATTTTTTTCAAACATTTTGTATATGCGCTATTTTTTTTCTAAAAATCCCAAAAATAGTCCCAAAAGTAGTTGTTTGATACCTTGCATGACGGTCTTCGATTTTCAACTGGATACCGGTTAAATCTTAAATTGTCGGTTTCTCGGTCACTGTTGATGATATGAGACTGTTTTTTTCATCTTTCGTCTTCAAATTTTTTGACTTTTAGTTTGAGGTGTCAAATTTTGTTATATGACCCCAAAAGGTAAAATTTCAGAAATGATCCGATGGGGTCATATTACATTGAATATGAAAGCATTAACAGAAATCAGTGGTTATAACCCTGTTTTCTATCTGGTTGATGATTTCTGCATAGTAGAACTGGGTTGGCAGTAAAACGGCAACAAACACTATTTTGGCATTTTCGGCCTAGAATACTCTTTTTTTTTTAAATATTGGATTCAAGTACTTTAGATCGCGATTTAGATCCTTCAAGTATATATTAAAATATCAATACAGATTTTGGTGAAGCTGATTATGTGAAATAGGCCTTTTTTGAGAAAAATCTTCTTTCGGTTAAATTTTCAGATTTTAATCCGTCCGGAAATTTTTTCCAAGTTCCTTTTAGGATCTAAATCGCGCTCTGAAGTACATGGATCAAATAATTAAAAAAAAATCTTGGCCGAAAATGCCAAAATATTGATTTTTGCCGCTTTACTGCCAACCCAATAAATTTATACACAAAATAATTAAAATTTTCTTTTCAGGTTAAAATTGTGGACATCCGATTTTTGTCTCTAATATCTGCTGCGCGTGAAGTAGTCTCTCAGCTCGAATCAGATATCTTAATCGCTTCATTACCCTCTACGTCCTCTTTATTATTTTCAAAGTGGGCAATGTTACTTGATGCGAATTTTCCGATAACCCACTCGAGCTCATCTCAGTCCACCCGGTCAACCCCTTCAATAATCATGGCTGATATGATCAGATTATTACTACAAAAATGTCGATTTCTCGGAGCCGCAAAACGCGCTTCTCAATTGCCAAATTCGCTCACGTTGGAGAGGATCACGACCCAAGAAGTCTGCAAAGGCCTCAAGGGTCTGATAGACGCTATCGGAGTTGAGGATATTCAAACAGGCGGGATATAAATCAAGCTCTTAATTTCAGTCCGTTCGAATGTTCTTGAAAACGGCTCATCAAAATTTTTCAAACGTCGTTTACGTTTTTTAATTTGACACCGTTAAATAGTGTCATGTGACAAAAAATATCACCAAAATTTTTTTCTCGAAAAGTTAACCCGTAAAGAAAGCTGGAAGTCTTATATCAATTCGCAATTTCTGTTAACCGATATAAATCCGGTTTTGTCCGCTTAGATTTAGGTTTTCGAGGGTTTTTAAAAAAAATGCGTAGGTTTTGCCGGTTTTGTCCGCTTAGACAAGAACCACAGTCAACTAGGTGACTTAATACTCCAATTTTTTTTTAAAGTTGCGCTTAAGTATTGCGCACATTTTGCTTGCATTTTTAGCTCTCTAGCGCTATTATTTAGAGCATTTTTTAGAGCATTTTCAGTGAAATTTTTCTCAAATGGACAAAACGACACGTTTTCAGGTGGACAAAATTGACAGTAATTTATTTTAACCGGTTTTACTGGTTCACCGTATATCTACCACGTGACTAAAATACTTTATTTGCCCATATCCAAACAGGTGCATTTATATCCCAACACAGTCTGTAAAATCAACGAGTATCAGCTAGGAATGTTGGACGATGGAAACTGTTGGGAATCGGACTTGGCCGCGTTGAGTATTTTGTCCGATTCGATGGCGATTTTGACAAAATCGTTAAAATCGAGCAATAATGAGCAAGAAGCAACAGTCCTGAAAAAGATTATCAAAAAACTTTCAAAAGTTTGCGTAGATACGGATTCTCATACTACGATTAAATTCATTGCGTTAAACGGTCTGGGAAACCTCTTTTTCCCAACTGAAGCGGACACCCTTTTGGAATCTAGAGAAATTTCGGTCGAACTTTTGAAATTATTTTTGGCGATACTGAGGTAAGTGCTTGAAAGTTCCGCACACGGTGCTTCAAAATCCAAAACTCATAAACTTTCATTTTTGATATAAGTTAATAATTAACAGAAAAATGTTCGTTTAAATTTTTAGTTTTTCTTTGCAGAATTCGGTTTTTAAAATTCAATATATCAATTACGGGGCCCATAGTCATTTTTTTAGCCAAAATTTTGATATAAATCGGCTTTTGAAAACGACTCATCCGATTGAGTGCGTAGATAGCTCAAACTGAGCACATCAAAAACTGATAATTAAACAATTTCAGTAATCTCAGAAAAAAATGTCCGATTTGTACTAATTTTTTTTATTATTCATTAGATATTTGTGCTCAGTTTGAGCTATCTAAGAACTTAATCGGATGAGTTGGTTTCAAAAGCCAAATTATATAAAAATGTTGGCTCAAAAAGTGGCAAAAATGACCAAGGGGGCCGTAATCGATATATTTTGACATTTGATAGCTCCCTGGGTGTCAAATTACATTTTTTTTTGATATTTTATTAATCATGATTTTTCAGCACAAATAATGATGATCTGATTTTATCCGAAACGTTAATGTCAACAAATCGTCTCATTTCCAATGCCTCCGAGCCGCCTATGGCCCAATTTCGATCAGAATTTTTCAAAAAAACAACAAAATTTTTCACCCGGAGCAATTCCACAACTCGAAAATCCGCCCTAGATTTAATTACCGTACTTGGTAAAAATTTGAGTAATAATGGGGACAAAGAAATTTACCGAAAGGAAGTTGACGAGATTCTGTTAAATATTTTGCTATGTTTTGCTGACAGAGATGACGAAGTTAAATTTGCAGCTCAAAAAGCACTGGGTTCATTTTCAAAATGTCTCCCAGACAACTGCTTGGACCTTATCAAAAAACAAGTTGATAACCGACGGTTACATACTGGGGAATTTACAGCAGAATTTTGTTCTAGAATTTCAACCTCTTATCCTCCCGAAACCACCCTGAAAATTTTAACAGACTGTGAAATTCAACTGGGGAATACTAACGGTGCTGTGAGGGCTCAGACTGCAACGATTATTGCCGCGGTTGTAAAATCGTTTCCTCATAGAGAACGATTAAAAGAGATTGCAGAACGGCTTATTCCAATATTTTTTAAACTTTTGAACGATGAGTCAAGTGATTGCCGGGCAAGGGCTGGAGAGGCACTTTCGTACTTACACAATTTCTGATCATATCGAAAAAACTCGCTTATTTTAACACATCTTTTTTCTTCTCAAGTTTTTAACAGATAATTTTTAAATATTAATTTCAAGTAAAAAACTAACTTTGAAAATTCGAATAATTTTGCGGCGGCTCATGAAAAAATTAATCGTATTAAACAAGCAAAAAATCATATTTTAAGGTGAAAAATAACAAAATTTGAAAAAACCTTGTAATAAATTTGAGTGCTGTCAAGTTTGTCTATAACTTTTGTCCTATGACGAATTATGGGTGAAAAATCGGTTCAAAAACCAACAAAAATTATCAACTCACGTTAATTTTTTATGGTTTTTAAAATAAATATACTTTTTTACAAATTTGCCGTATCGACGAATTTTTATTTTCAAAAACCATAATAATTTAACGTATATTAATACTTTAGTAATTTGATTTTTCATTGGGTCTTGAACAGATTTTAAGCGCAATGTGTAAGGACAAAACGGCAAGACCAAACATGTACGTATAGACAATATTTACAGTACATAAAAGATTTTTTTTAATTTCCATGATAAGATACCTCCACCAAATAATTTTAACGTAACAAAGTTCAACTAAATAATTGAATACATGTACGAAAAAATCTATAACCAAAATTTTGATGTTAAAAATAAACCTGTTAAAAATTTTCCGATTGGAATACTCAACTAAAAATAATTTTTCAAAAATTTTTATCTTCTTCATTCTATTTCCTGATTATTTTCCCCATTCATTTCACAATTATTTCTTCAGTAATTTAACGAAACAAAAAGTTCAATATCTCGTTAAAATGCCAATTTTGTACAATTAATTGATACAAAATTTTCAAAATCACCTAATTTATATATATAACGATTCCTCGGAGACATTCAAATCAAATAAAAAGTTATTTTTTAAGTTATTTATAATTATAACGATTATCAACCCTTGAACACATCAGATTGTTTTTTCTCACTTCTTTTTCTGAGAAAACAGTGCGTGAAAGCATCTTGCCAAACGGGTTTAATTCGGCCAAATCTTCGCATTTTTTTTTAAATCAAATTTTGAAATTTTAAAAATTGTGGAATGGGTCAGAAATGCCTCATAAAGAGCTTTATAAATTACTAAAAAAATAGCGTTACCTTCAACTATTTTTCAAAAATTTATTCTTGCATTACGATAAAACAATTTCACCATAACTATTCATAGTATGTATTTCGAATCTGGTACTTTCTACTTTTCAAGTTCATTTTTCACTTTCTGAAATTGCTTATTCATTTTAAGAGGGTGGTCGACGCTAACCAAGCCCGAAATATTACAATTGCTAAACGGGCACTTTTGTAAATTCCAACACATTCAAGTTGTTTGGTGAACTTTTTAACGAGGGCACTTTAATCCGCAAAAAAATTAATTTGGAATCGGAATTCATTCGGCATTTGAAAATAACTCATTTGATTTAGTTTCTAGATAGCTCGAACTGAGCACAAACATCTAGTTAATAATAACATGACAAAGGAATTGGTCCGAATCGAATTATTTCTTAATTTTCTTTCTGAGATAACGGAAATTATAATTAAATAAATTCAGTTATCCCAGAAAAAAAATAAAGAAATAATTCGATTTTTTTTTGTTATTTTTCACTAGATATTTGTGCTCAGTTTGAGCTATCTAGAAACTAAATCAGATGAGTCATTTTCAAATGCCGAATGAATTCCAATTCCAAATTAATTTTTTTAGCCGATAATTTTTTGGCAGATTAACTCCCAAAAAAAGTAGTGGCAATCAAAAAAAAATAAATTCACTTTTGAGATTTTTTACAGAATATTTCCATAGTCGATCACCCCTTTAAAATTGTTAAAATTTACACGAGCCATTCATCATTCCAAAAATTTTTATCTAATTTTCAAAAATTTTAGAATGTCATCTGGTTACAACTCGGGCCTATCAGAATACCCAAATAAGGGCAGTTTGAACTTGAAAGAATTCGAGGAAAGTGATGAAGAAATCGAACGAAAGACCGATTTACTGGTTGAAATGATTAAAAATTCACCCCACATAGTTTTTCATACAGGTGCCGGTATATCAACCTCTACCGGTATTCCCGATTTTCGAGGTCCGAAGGGCGTTTGGACCTTGGAGGCAAAAGGGGTTAAAGTTGAGGAGGGGATAGACTGGGCCAGTGCAAGGCCATCGTTGACACATATGGCTATTGTAGCTCTAGAACTTTTGGGAAAAGTAGCTTATTTGGTCACGCAAAATGTTGATGGACTTCATGTTCGATCAGGATTCCCCCTTGATAGACTAGCCGAGTTGCACGGTAAGAAAAATAACAGTAGTACTTTTTTACTTGCGAAGTGAAAATTGTCCTTCAATTACGGCCAATAAAAATAGTAATAATGGATTTTATTTTCAAACCCTTAACATCGGCTATAGCTTGGCGTTCAAAATAAACCACCTAGTTACTATTTTTATTGGCCGTAATTACCTAAAGGACAATTTTCACTTCGAAAGTAAAAAAAGTACATATGTAAAGTACAGTATACTGTAGATTTTTATAATAAAGTAGAGATTGGTTTAGTTGGGAGGACGCACTTGTTTTCATAAAGTTTGCCACGGTTCTTGTATAAGGACGGACATCATTCCTGGAAGTTTGCCAGGTCCTATGATGACTTTTTTATTTCCACCATAAATTTTAGATCCTACTGGGTCATGTTGATCGCCAAAACCCAGCGAATTCTGGCAAAATCTCATCATTAACGTCCGATCACAGCAAAAAAATTTTAGGTTCATCTGTAAGAAAAAAAAGTGAAATTTATTTACGAATTTTCTTGTAAAAGTCGTTTTTTTATGGACGGTCATTTTTAAAAAGTTTGCCAGGTCCGTTATTAGGACGCAAAAGCGAAATCAGGTCGTCCTACTTAACAAACTCTACTGTACAATAAAATTGAAGAAAAAAACAATATCTGGGGTCAAATTACAAAATAAATTTTTTTAACATCATCTTCTTCAAATGGTTACAACACAAATACGGTTTCAAATTGCATTCAAATCTTATTTTTGTAATTTGAACCTAGGAAATTTTCTACTTTGAAAATTGAGTTTAGGAAATGTTTTTGCCGAACATTGCCCCCGATGCACTCATCGGAGAATAATATCTGAACCTGTGCCCCTCATTGGCCAAAAGCCAACTGGGAATGATTGTGGAAAGCAAAATAGTCGTGGAACAGTTTGCCGAGGTCAAATGATAGGAAATGATTCAAATTTTATTTACATAACGGTTCAATATATTTGACAATTATTAAGATTCCAGCAAAAAAATAACCGGAGTCAAAATTCATTTATTCACTTTTGTAAATTGACCCAATGATTTTTCGAAAATATTTTGTAATATGACACGTATTTGAAAAAAAACATTTGTAGTCAAATTTCTCATTTATTCCTACATAATGATTTTTGCTATAATGATTTTATGTATAATGATTTTTATGTATAATGATTTTTGCTTTAAACACGATAAAATTGTAAGTATATCTGATTTCAGTGGAGTTATGATCAGAAAAACTTTTCAGTTTTCTGGATTCATATTCAAAAAGTAATTTTACTGAAATAATAGAAAATTACCCAAAAGAAAATGACGAAATATTTTTCTCTAGTAAAGCATTAACATGATTTAAAAAGCCCTAGAAAGGTCATATTACAAAAAGTATTATAAATTATTTCTGTTGATTGACTTATTAAACGTTGATTGAATAATTTTTATCTGACAAATGAGTATTTCTTTTTGTACGGGCATAATAATCCATATTTGAACACTAGATATTTATTTTGAAGTATGATTTCAATTAAGAACTCATTTAAAAAATATGTCCACTTTTATTTGTCATTTTTTATTCAGCCCCAAATATTTTTTTCTTAATTATTTGAAAAAAATGTGCGTTCAAATTCCGCTTTTTCTAATTCAACCTCAAATAATTTGAAATACTTTTTGTAATATGACCCCAATTTTAACAAATTGAAGTTATCTTTTTTTGTAATATGACACTTTTGGATCATTTAAAGATTCTGTCCTGGATTGGGAGCATGATTTACCCGAGCCCTTTTTCACGGATTCAACTTTACATTCAAATCAGGCTGACCTGTCGATTGTTCTCGGATCTTCTTTACAAATTCAGCCCGCTAACCAACTGCCAACATATTCCAAAAATACAGTTATCATAAATCTTTCAAAAACAAAAATGGACAAAAAAGCAAACTTGATCATAAACGCCAAATGCGACAGGATTATGGAAATTATTATGAACAAATTAAATTATGAAATTCCAGAGTGGAAAAGTCCGATTATCATCGAAAAATCTAGTATTGAACCAAAAAAATTGCTCACAAAAGCTGAGATTAACATCAATAGGAGAAAGAGAAAATCAGATATTGTTAAGGAGGAACAAATTAAAAAACCAGCTTTAATCAAAGCGGAATGAAATTTTAGATATACACTTGGAGGCCATTTAAAGCAACTGCCAAAATTTGAAAAATCGTTGTTTCAAATGATATATCTGCCAATAATTCATAATTTTTTTTTTCGCTAGGTAGCTCTCCTCGCCTATCGGGTTTTTTTTAAATCGAAACAAATTTTTACTCACCGATTTTTTGCAAACAAAAACTTTTTTTTTTCGTTCTTTTCAAAAATTTTTGAATTTAAAACCAGAGTTTTTGGAAAATATGCGGTGGTTATTTTCTTGCACGTTTTTCATAAATCGTTTATATGCAATTTTTAAATTGCAGACACATGTGTTAAAAATTACCGCCCAAGTATAAATAAACCAAAAAACAGTTGCGTCAGAGAAAAAATGAATTTTAAAAATCGTTTATTCAAATTTTATCTTTTTTTTTATGACTACGAGCAAATTCAGCAATAAAATCGTATCTGTTTTTGAACTTTAGTTAACTATCATAAATATCTTTTTAATGGATTATGTTTTAAAACAATAGTTTGCATGGAATCCAAAACCCCCCCAAAAGACTATTTCTGTAATATTTTTTCGAAATTTTGTAAAATTTTTTCGAAGTTTTCAATTTTTTTCTTTATTTTTCATCTCTTTTTTAGGAATCTGTTTAATTTTCAATTGCCTTGTTAACTATGCGGGAAACAAAATTTATTGCGCTTTATCATAAACTTACGTCTTTTTGTTACGATATTTCTATTTGTAGTTATTAATTATAATGTTTCTTTATGAAAATATCATACTATATATTTTTATAAAAATATTTAATTAAGTTTATTTAACCATTTAAAAAGTCTTTGTTCTCAATGTAAAAGTACTTGAACAATTCTGAATCTTTCGAGAAGTTCTAGCCTCGTGTTTACATGACAAGTTTCAATTGGTTCAGAAACATAAATATTTTTTGTTTTCCAAAACCTCGCTTTTTGATTACCCAAATTCTCCTTACAGTATGGATCGGGTCCGCAGTAGTTAAACTACAGTAGTTGATACAAATTTGTTGACCTCAAGGGGGTTTTTAACCCAGAAAAAAAAATTCCTGGCAGAATATTTTTTGGCTATCTAGTGGTCAGAAATGACTTTTTGAAAAGCCCATTCAGAGCACGTAATTCGGTTTTGACCATAATAAACTAATTTTTTTATTGATCTTATGGCAAGGATCGTACTCACATGACGGCTTTTGACTTCAGAGCAACCAGCGAGTACTATTTTTGTGGTACCGATTCCTGGGGAACGGCGCATCAGAAGTCGAAATTTATTTTTGGAGGTACCCAGCAAGGTTTCGAAGTAAAACTTGGGGTGGGTCGGGTTTCAACTTCCGGCACCGGTATACCGGAAATAACCGGATGGTGTTAAAATCATCTCTTAAGACCTGATGGTTTCCTAGAAACCGGCTATTTACGTTTTAACCGGTTATTTCCGGTATACCGGTGCCGGAANAATCTTTGTTTTGAGTGTCAACCATGGACAAAACACTTTCCTAAAAACTGGCTATTTTCAAATTTTAATTGACGCAATAGGTCGCATTTAATTTCTTTAGAGGTAAAAGATTGGAAAAAAATCTCAAAAAATCAACCCTCCGTAAAATTTGAACAAAATTTCCAAAAAAAAAATAAGTCACTTTTTTGAAATCCTTGCAAAATTCTTTATAATGTATCCGAAGGAGACAATTCTACGATGTTTTTTTTGCATATTTTAGATGATTTTAAATATGCAGTCACCTATATATAGGTGTTGTGCTCACACGGGTTAAACGTTTAGCCAGATCGTTATCGACGCATTTTTAAAACTTTAACTTGGGCCGTTCTTGAACTCGATTTGAAAATATTAAGAAATTTTGATTTTAAGTTTCCCAACTTGAGAATCCTAACTTATGATTTCGAAGGTTGTAGAAATTTTCTGAAAACATTTTTGAAATCTCCGCGGTCGGTTTAGCCATTAACACAGTAAAAATTTGTAGTTAAAATATTGTTCGGCAGAATCCAATTATCTGATTTGAAATTTTCTAGAAAATTTTTGGAAATTTTTATCTTTTTCTTACAGTATGTACTTTTTTTACTTGCGAAGTGAAAATTGTCTTTCAAGTAATTACGACCAATAAAAAATAGTAACTAGGTGGATTTTATTTTCAAACCCTTGACATCGGCTATAGCTTGGCGTTCAAAATAAAATCCACCTAGTTACTATTTTTAATTGGCCGTAATTAGCTAAAGGACAATTTTCATTTCGCAAGTAAAAAAAGTACATACTGTATAATTTTTAAGAAGTTAACTGACTTTAGTAAACTCAGTCAAATATTGATAATGCTGTTATTTTTGAACATTTTTATTGGTGTCTACTTAGTAGACTCTACTACAGGGGGGTGCGGCGTATAGTTAGAAAGTTCGTCGCCCAAAACCCCGGACTATACGCGTAATCCGGACTATACGCGTACTTTCTAACTATACGCGTACTTCTGGGAAAATGTGCTCTGATTGGTCAATTTGTACAATATCTAGAGTTAAAAATTGCGTTAAAATATGATCAAAGAAAGAATTTTTGGTGATTTAAAGGTAATTTTACATATATTCTAGACTAGAATTTTTAGTGTATTTATAAATTTGATTTCATCGAAAAAATGAAATAAAGTAAATTAAAAAAAACCTGAATTCAAAGAAGATTTCAAAGAAAAAAAATAAGACCACTGCTGATTGGTCAATTTAAACAGTATCTAGAGTTTATACATGTAATTGAGTTAAGGGGTGGTCAGAGTAAGAATTTTTGGTGATTTTAAAATTAATTTTTCGTTACAAATCTTCTAAGATGTACACATGATATGTATTGACTTGAAAACATGTTTTTAAACTTGTTGAAATACCGACACTTCATTGGTCAATCTGAACATGTTTTTAAAAAAAA
>SCLH01000572.1:121315-145851 GCA_004367855.1 Oikopleura vanhoeffeni | reverse complement strand
AAAATGCATCCTTTTTCAAAGGCACCTCTCTGATTTTTCCCGAATGGCTTCTGCTTTTATTGATTTATGTCCGTATATAAAATCAGAATCGTCAGAATATGCTTACCTCCTATCAGACGGTTTATCTGATGTGCAAGAAAAAATCGACTCTACTTCGAAACTATCCGAAAAGGCAAAACTAGAATTATTCTCGTTATTATCAGATTTGATTTTTACCATTTTTTCGATAATAAAATGCGATTTGAGGATATCGGAAAAAATTACAAAAAAATTGGAAATGCCAGAAACGGGAGAAGAAAGAAACATTTTAATTCAAATCGCTGAATTATACGAAACTGTTTTGACCTCGAGTCATTCAGAAACAACAGACGAAAAAACCAAATATCTTATTCTCATCACAAAAGTATTATGTTTGAAATGCGGAAGGAAAATATTAAAAAATTCATTTACAGACAAAATTATGTCACTTCAAGGTAAATGACTTTATTTTGAACTCATGACTCAAATAAGGTGACGGTATTTGTCGATATCATGTGAAATATACCGTCATCTTATTTGAATAATTTAGTCGAGAAATTTCCAACAAGCAAGTGAAACAAGGCAGAATTGTTTTAACTCACCTCGAAATAGGCGTAATAAATTCAACTTGAAATTTGTATCGGCGGTGTTTTTAACATCGTTTTTTAATAGATGAAAATTTAAATTGCATTAGAAACAAAAAAAATTTAATTGTAGAATTTTCAAATATTTAAGTTCGACCAAATTTGGCCCTATTTTTTTTAAATAACTTCAAAAATTATCTTTAAATTGCATAAAAATTCCCAGAAAATTGTTTAATTGTATTAAATTAATAGGGACATTTTGGGCAGCGGTATCGTAGCATGGAACAAAAAAAATAGTTTTTTAAGTTTTTTCAAGTAAAAAATGGTATATATAAAATAGCTTTTTCATTGAAAAAAAAACTATTTTTTGTTCCATCTAAAGAACCGCCCGCCAATATTCTGTCCCTAGAGTTTTATACTGGCCACTAAAGGCGTTAAATCTAAAAAAGATAACTACAAGTAAAATAAAATTCTGATTGTCATGGGAAATTTTAATTTCACCATCATTAGCCAAAATTTATCTGATTTATCAAGAATAATAATTTGCGTATCATTATCTGATTTCATGCCAATTTTCACGAACTTTTCAAAATAAAAATTTACCTTTTTTTTAGGCACGAATGATGTTTTAGAAGAATTCCTAGAAATCTCTCATTTATTATTTAATCATACAAAATTTGCATCAGAAGTCGCAAAAGAAGGCGAATCTTCATTAGTAGAAATTTTAATTCGATTTTCTTCAATATTTCCCGATTCCATCGATGACCAACAAGTTAAATTTTTCAAAGAAATGATAGTTATAGAAGGACCTCAAGTTCAAACCGAAACAATTCATACAGACACCGCAATTATTCAAGTTAAAGAAATGTTCCCAGAGTTTGGAGACGATTTTGTTTCGGAATTTTTAATATATTTGATATGACGTGATTTTTGTTGTTAATTTTCATCATAAAAAATTATAATTTTGTATATACAAAACAACAACAATTTTTAATTCAACAAACCTGTACAGGTGTAGGTATGTTCTTCGATATCGAGGGTAATTTTATTTCTACTCGAAAATTATTTTTGTTGAATTAAAAATTGTTTTTTGAAGAAAAAATTATTTTTTTGAAGAAAATTTCCAAACCTATCGCAAATTTATAACTATCACAGGAAAATAAAATTTGTGATGAAATTAAATTATCAACCCTGGTGCTAACAACTTCAAAAACCCTATTATTTTGTGATAAATCACACTTTTTTTATTTCGAATTTTTTTCGAAAAATTTAAAAATCTAACTTTTGACCAAAAACTCTTGCTGATATTTTTAAATCTCGCTCAAAAATTCAAAGAAATAAAATTTAGTTTTGGAACATTTGATCGACTTCTGTTTTTTTCAATTTGAAGTACGAAAATCGTATTTTTATTTTAATTCAAAATATTTGATTTTTTAAGAATCGTCAGATAAAAACAGTGATAATCTAAGCATCGTAAGGAGTATAATTTTGTTTTCTTAGCGTAGGCTGCGAGTAACACCTTTCCAAAGCTAATTTATAGAAAACAACTTCATTTTCAGTAGAATTCTTTGAAGTTTCTGTTTCTGTAGAACTGGCTATCGATCCACTGGCTATCGATCCTTCCGATTCTCGTTTTTTCTTTTGACTTGCTCGAAATTTCGCCATGCCAGTGATTCTTTTACCAGGGGAGATTTTGCATCTGACCGAAATGTTTCCAGAATTAAACCGGTCAAATTTTTTTTCTTCATATTTTTCAACTTTTTTGCTTTGGCCAGAAATGCAGCACATGAAAATAGAATTCATTTTTATAAGATTATAAATAATTTTCTTTGTTGTAAATTCTCTCTTATTAAATTGTTAATATACCCGTAAATAATGAGGGCGGTAGAGAGCATCATCTGGCCTAATCACTTCAGTCTAATTACGAGGTACTTCTACTCATAGCGAAAAGTTCTATGAAAAGTTGATGATCGAATATAGCATCTGCTGTTGACTTAAATTTAACCAGGAGTCAGTCGACTTTGAGTTTTTCAGAAATAAAATTGATTTTTTTAGAATCTTCAATACTTTTTTTTCTTTAAATTTTTAAGCATATAATTATATTTTTGAACTTTTTTTCAAAAATTACTTTTTCAAATCTAGGAAGAGGGCAAAAGTTGATAATTTCAAAAATGTATATAAAACCGTGAAAATATTTTTTTGCTCTTTTTTATATTGCTTGGTCTATTTTCATGATTTTTAACTCGATATTTTGGGTGTCAATTTTTCAAAAAAAATGAAAAATAAATTTGAAAATCGCCCAGCTTGATCCTGAATTTTGCGTTATAGCGTCAGAGCTAAATTTTTGTGCAAAGGATGCGCAGTTTAAAAAAAGTTTTATAAAAAAATCACCAAAAAGTGTATTCAAAAACTTTTCAAAACTCGTTCAAACAAAATAGTCAAAAATGTTTTCAGTATAAATTTTATTAATTTATTAAAAATTTTGGCCAAAAAATGTTTCCAAAAAGTTTGACAAAAAAAANAAAAAAAACATTTACTCATAACTTTCGGCCTAAATTTTAGCCTTACCGACTTGAATTTCAGTCTCGATGACAATTCAGATTTGAATGAAATGAATATCTCTAGATCTAATATAAATTCCACGGTTAGTTCGTCAAGTGCTCGAGTTTTATTCAAATAATGTGACTGAAGTAATAACAGCTTTGGTTGAAGATAACCTCCACCCAAGTCTAGCAGACATTCCTAGAATAGATCCAAAACCACAACAGGAAATGAAAACGATTATTCCGAATTTATATCATAAAAAGGCAAAACAGAAGATTGAAGAAATTGGAAATCGAAAAGAACAAATTTATATTAATGCAATCGCTTCACAATTTAAATACGTTGTTGAGGAAGATGACGACGGGATCATAGAGGACGACACAGGAGCCAAATATAGTTCTAAAAGTAAGTTCACTATTACAAACATATTTTCAAAAAAAATCTATTTTTTCTCGAGTTGACTTTTTTTAACGTGAATATTACATTTTTGAAAAATTATTTTTGCAGATTCAAATTTCACAATAAAATTCGCTATCGAATGATATATACATATGTAACATGACCCCAAACGTTCATTTTGTAATTTGACCCTAAGTGGGGTCATATTTCAAAATTTGAAAGCTTTTGGTGCCAAAACCAACTTCTATACCCTCACCGTTCTCCCAAAACCTACAACAATTCCTAAACCTACATCTTGATCCCGTGTGTAATATCCGAGCATAACTCGCGGATGGTAGACACTCTCAAAAGGAATTAACTCCTCGTTAAACCGAAAAAAAGGACGTCACTGTCAATTTAACTTGTCAGAAATATTATCGGCAAAAGTTTTGTCCAAAATAACTTGAGGGTTAATCACACAAGACCTTCATTGCGCGCAATTGCGTAAACATTTTCTCATTCTGAAATGTTTTCACGTGAAATTGGCAAGAAGTCAGGTGATGATACACGGATATTATTTATGTTTATTCTTGATAAAATCAGATATTTTTTGGCTAAATGGGTGAAATAATAGTTGAAATTTCCAACGACAATCAAAATTATCTCTAGTTTTTGTAATTTTCGAAGCAAATTAAACAAGATTTGCGTGAAATCACTTGTTTTTTTTGTAAATTTCTTGATTATATTTTATGTGTCTTCTTATTATTTCGGTCGTGTGTCTCAGAGAACTGCGTATAAATGAAAAAACAGATAAAAATTCGGCGATTATGGCCATTTTCGAGGGGCAGGTTCTTATAGTGGACAAAACGACACCCTTAAAAATGTATGAATGAAAGATTTCGCCCACTTTCACATACGAGCTTGAATTTTAGATTATTCTTACGCATAGGGCCACAATTTGGATTCAATGGAATTACTTGCGCACAATGCGCTTCTGCTCAAATCGTCAAATTAAAATTTTGGCCGCCATTTTAACCGGTAAAAATCCCCCAAATTTGTTGTCAATTTTTCGCGCTGTAATTTGGCCCTAGATTTTTTTTGCATTTTAAGGTGAATGGCGTCATTTAAATTTTAATTTTTTACACGGTGCGTTGCCTATCTACGAGAGATGTTTATAAAATTATCTCGATTTTTTTCAAAATTTGATTATTTTTTGTATAATTTATTTTTTAAATTTAGATCAATATGGTGACGAATATGATGATACTTATGACGACGATATAGCAAAGCCTTTTTTCGATCCTATCGCTGCTGTTTCCGCTGAAAATCGTTCCGCAAGTAATCGACCCAATGAACCGGATCCATTTTTAGAAAATCCAAATTTGAAAAATGTTATTCGTCGAAAACACGGCCCAAAAGTTATTCAAGAACCAGACGATATCGAGGATGATTTTCTCCCAGAAAACCCAAATATGTCTCGAAATTCTAGAATCTCTACGCCACAATCCGCCGCAAGTTTTTATATGAATGAATATAAAAATAAAAATCCGAGCGGTAGCCGAGGTGGAGGTCAAAATACCGGAAACCGTACTGGTAGTCAAAATGGCAACCAAACCGGATATCGAACCGGTAACGAAAATGGCAACCAAACTGGAAATCGAACCGAAATGAACCAACCAAAATGGAGCAATCGAGATGGAAACCAGGGTGAAAATCATGATGAAAATAACGCATATCCACGTAGAACGAAATTAACCGATAATGCGACTGATGCACAAAAAGATAGAAAGAATGCGAATAAAGCTAGAGTAGGAAATCATAATAGAAAAGCAATGGCACAGAAGAAAATGGCACGGGGAATGTTTTAATTAACTTAATTTTGAGCTCAAAAACTATTCAAAGGCGGTGGTATAATTATCTTATTTATTTTCAATTTCATTAAGAACGCAAAAAAAATAGAATTTTTTACTACCAAATATTCCAAAGAATTTTTTTTGCGGTTTTTATTCAATTTAAAAATTAAATGTATAAGATACCTACGCCCTAATTTAATCTGTACAGATGTATTCATATTCATATAGAAGATAGATTATTGCAATTACCGACTCTGGCTGTTTAAAGGGAATTTTAGTTATTTTGGGAAAGAAGGTCAATATGGGGTTAATTATTACTGTTTTAAGAGGTTAAATATCATCGCATCTAAATTAATGAGAAAGTTTTCTCCAAAAATGTTAAAATCAAATTCGGAGTCAAATTTCACCTACTGTCGTATTTGTCTAAGCGGACGTTTGTCTAAGCGGACGTTTTAGTGTCTTTTTGCGTTTTTTGGGCGAAAACCTACGCATTTTTTCAAATTTCAAAATTTATTTACGACAGTATTTTGTTAGTAATAAATCGGATTCTTAAAACGTTTGGAGTTTAATTTCATCAGATTTATTTTAGTTGGATTTTGACTCATAAAATTGAAAAAAAATCGGGGTTAGATTTCGTCAGATTTAATTTATTAAGAAATTTTGCTACAAAAATTTAGAAATAAATTTTTGTCATCAAATCTTTTATAGTGAGAAATATGACCCCCTTAAACCTTCATTTTCTAAAACTTGTTTATGTATCAAATTTCATCGATTTAGAACAATACAAATTTCAATCGAAACATCACGTTATAGAACTTAAAATTTTCTATTTGAAGCTAAGCTGCCGTTTTTTAAACCTGTTCATCAGGATTATACATTTAAAATTCGCTTCAACTTATTGAAGGGTAATCCTTGTACTGAAGTTTTAAAATTTTGATCGTTTTCTAGAATGGGGCGTTCTCTGCGCCCTCGTCGAGGTGGTGCAGACGACGAAACCGGCCCCCAAATGGAAGGGAAAGCTGGGAAGAAGCGAAAAAGTGAATCCCAGTCTGACCCCCCAGCTACACCAAAATCAAAAAAGAAAAAGGACCAATGTAATTTGACCCCATCCGGCAACAAAACACCGCGACCGGGCCGGGTGGGGCGAACACCAAAGGTAATTACATTTCAAGTATAATTACCCACGACCAGAAAACTTAAAATTACGATATGAAAAATAAATTTCAGTAATTTTTGGTTTATAATTAGGATGTGCTGCGAGCAAAAATTGAATTTTTACACAGAATGAACATATCAAAAACGAAAAAAAATGTAAAATAAATTTTTATAATTTTGGATGATGTCATATTTCAAATTCGAACTTTTTTGTAAAATACCATATAAAAAACTAGGAAGGTTTTTTTGGTCATATAATATGACTCATATTTAGGGAGCGCACAGCAAATTTTCAGGAGAACACGAGAAACGTACTGGCTAACCTTACTTCTACTTACTTTCAGGCGAAACCGGTATTATCACCGGTAAAAATCCGATTTTTTTATTTTTCATATTTTTTGCCTTTGAATTCTGCTACAGATTTTTATTTCTTTTTTTTGTTGGTATCGTCGGTTTAAAAGTTAGAAATTTGGCCGGTGCGCATCCTACTCATATTACATAATTATTTTCCTAAAAATTTTTTTGAAAAAAAACATGTTCGAAAATTTTAAAGGTAATTTTGAAGAAAAATGCGTAGGCGGAAAATGTAAATCATTGGAAATTATAAGCTGCACCACCCGGGAACCTTTAAAGATATTTCTAAAGATACTTCTAAAGATATTTTGCATACTAGCGTAAAATTACCCAAGGATTACGAATAATGTTGTCAATAAGCTACGCAGACTTTTGAACGATATGTGACCGGAAATTTAAAGTGAAAACCGGTAATTTAACCATTAAAAATACCGAATTGAAGAAGAAATTCTCATTTTTGTTTTCAATTTCACACTGGATTTTGTTTCTGTTTTTATGCCGTAACCCCGATTTCAAAGATAAATTTAGCCCGGTTCGCTCCCTAACTATCGTTATAATAATATATGATTATTAGGTAGCGAACCGGGCCAAAATTTATCTTTGAAATCGGGGATACGGCATATTAACAGAAACAAAATCCAGTGTGAAATTGAAAAAAAAAATGAGAATTTTTTCTTCAATTCGGTATTTTTAATGATTAAATTACCGGTTTTCACTTTAAATTTCCGGTTACATATATATATTATAAAAAAATATTTCTAAAACTTTAGGACCGAAAACAGCAGCTTGATACACCGCCATCTACACCGTCTACAAGTTCGAGTTCGAAAAAATCTAAACCAGCCTCATCTAAAAAAAGTAAAGCCAAGAAGGGTCGAAAAGGTGAAATTATTTATGACGACGAGGATGATAGGGATTATATCGATTATGAATCTCCCGAGGAAACACCGGTTTATGAAGAGGAAGATTTGCCATTACCTGAAGAGGACGAAAATGAATCAGAGCAGCAAGATTCTCAAAGTGATCTAGGTAAAAATTATAATTTCAATGGTCTCGGAATTATACAGTATATGTGGACATTAATTTTCTTAAAGTGTCAGTTGAATTTTTTCGACTTTAATTAATTTAAAAAGTGTCATTTTTCACTCAAAATCTTTTCGAAAGTGTCATTTTCTATTAAATAGAGAATATAGATATTTATTTCGAAGGGGTCGTTTTTCGATTTAAATGAGTCTAAGAGGACAAAACGGGGCGTTAAAATTGTTTTTTTATTTTAATTTGACCAGGAGACTTTAATTAATTACTCCCAATTTTATTTAAAAGTTGCGCCTAAGTATTGCGCACATTTCGCTTGCATTTTTAGCTCTCTAGCGCTATTTTAGAGCATTTTAAGTGAAAATTTTCTCAAGTGGACAAAACGACAAAAAATTTCTGTCCTCTTAGACGCATTTGACAGTATTTCTAAAGCTTCATTTTCGATTCAAATATTTTCAAAAGTGACATGTTTGAATATTTATTTCAAAAGTGTCATTTTTCGACTTTAATTTATTTTTAAAGGATAATTTTTTCAAGTTAAATTCTTTCGAGAGGGTCATTTTTCAATTTATATGTTTTCGAAAGTGTCATTTTCAAACTTAGGAGATTTTTTGACTAGCAGTGTAGTGCTTTCGAAATGATCGACAACCCCTTGCCAACTTTCTCGTATAAAGACAGACCCATTCGAATAAAAAAATGGGTTGGGGGTTAAATATCTGAAGATTTAATTTTTGAAGGCAGTAAAAGACGTTAAGTTTTAGGTTAGACGAATTTGAGTTTCAGACATTTCACCCCAACCCTTTAATTTTCATGTGAATTAAATCATGTTTGAAAAACACGGCTTTTTTCTGCCTTCAAAATTTTAATTTTTAGAAGACCCGAAAAAATATCTAGACTATCATTTTCTACGTTAGTAATAAATAACTTTTTTTCAATTTTTATATTCCAAATTTTCAGAGAGTGATTCTGAATTAGAATCAAATGGCGGATCTAGATGTCCCTCTGAAGGCGTCGATGATTCCTCTATGGAACCCCCCGAAGTCTGGCGTGATGACACTCGTCATTTTCCCGAATTAGAACTTCCTTCTTCATCTCTTGATCTCCTCATTCCTCCTGGCCCTCTGCTATTAGAAGCTCTGTCCGTTTACGAAACTTTGCGCTATTTTACACAGGCACGGTTTCAGAAACATTTATAAACGTTTCCCGATATCTCTTACCATTTGATTTTCAGAGGGGTGCCCATTAAAAAAAAGTTACCTTAGTATGAACTTTTTTTATAATTTTAAAATTTCATAAACATCGAAAAATGAAAAAAATATCCAAAATTGTGAAAAAATCTTTTGATATTAATTAAAAATTTATTTTTACATGCTCAAATTAATTAAGTACAAACAATAATTCAGTGTTTTAATGTCATTTATTAAAAATCCCATCCATTAAAGATACCACCGCTAAAGTTTCTATATAGCTATAGCGTCATTTTAAATTACGAATTTCCAAGTCCAAAGTTTTAGAAAGTGTCATATTTCAATTTTAAATTTTCGGAAGTGTCATTTTTCAATTTTCAAAGTTTCATTTTCAAAATTTTCGAAAGTGTCTTTTTCAATATTAAAAGTGTTATTTTAAAATTTTCGAAAGAGTCATTTTTCGAATATTTTTTTTGAAACCCTGACCAGCCCTTAAAACTTACTCCGTTTCGATTTGAAGATTTCCTCGCCTGCCTCGTTCATTCTGAGCATAGTTCACTACTTACCCAAATATTTTGTGTATTATTGAAGACGCTACACAAGTCCGATGACCGCGCTGCTATAACGTATGGACCGGCGGATATGAGAGATGGGGCATATTCACTCTTTGCTTTTGTTGATAGTTTTACTTGGCCTCATGCTCTCGAAGCATACTCTAAGTGTGATAGGGATAGGGTTAATATGCTAGAAAATTGAAAGTTTTGGCGACCTTTGAAAAACGTATGAAGATCGGTGAAATATTGACTAAAAATGAGACAGGTCTGATCCAAATATCGGAGAAAATTTAATTTTAGTCTTAGGTGTGTTTTTTTTAAGTAAAATGCAGGTTTTCTGGCGTTCCGGTATTTGGAAACCCCATGAAACCAAATATTGGCAGACGTAGAATTTTATTCCGCGTATTCCGGCTGATTAAAATTTGTAAATTTCTGCGTGGGTGGAGAATTAAAGCAGGATACTTAATGAAAAAAACGAAACTATGATATAATCTTCATAATAATTAAAAAGGTTTTTTAATTTTTTTTCAAAGTTTTCCTTTATTTTGAGAAAAGGTATCAACTATACATGTAGAATTTTTACTATTGTAGAAAAATGCGTAGGCGGAAAATTTTATATTTCGAAAATTATGCTCTTTTCTGTCCCGGCTTGCGACGATTCATTTGCATAGCAATGTGAAATTATCCATAGATCACGAATGCTATATCGATAACGAGACTTCCTGGTCGTTTTTTACTAGATTTTTAGGCAAAATTTTTAGATAATTCAGCTTTTGAAAACAACTCATCGGATTACATTCTTAGATAGCTCAATCTAAGCACAAATATCTTGTGCATAATAAAATAAAAAATGAGTCCATCGCACCAATTTATTTTATGTTTTTCTGAGATTACTGAAATTGTTTAATTATTAGTTTTTCTTGAAAAAATCGGAAACAATGGTCGGATTCGGATTATTTTTTTTATTTTATCATTCACGAGATATGTGGTCACGAGATTGTGGTCAGTTTGAGCTATCTAAGAACGTAATCGGATGGATTGTTTTCAAAAGCCGAATTATTTAAAAATGTTGGCTAAAAATCTAGTAAAAAACGACCAGGAAGTCTCGTAAGTGATATGAAACCGGCAATTCAAAGTTGAAACCGGTATTTTGACCGATAAATTTTGTTTTCTATATACAATAAAATACAGTTCAACGGTTTAATTTTGTTCAAGGTTTGCTCCCTCTTATATTACAGGGATGCTTTAACAGTAATAATTTGAGTCAAATCATAAAATCTTCGACGATACCATGTGGGTCATTTTCGTCTCTTGTTTCTTGAAAGTAAATAAGAGGGTCAATCATTCGCAATCTGAAAAAATCATGAAAGCTCCGTATCACAATAATTTTATCAAAAAACTCTGAAGGGCTCTAATCTAAGATAGGGCCGACAAAACTCTTTTTTGCCTACGGTAGGTGATTTTTTGATATATTCTAAAACATGCATATGAATGATCTATGCGAAGATTTTTCGAAATTGTTTCACTAATAATTTCAAGCCAAAATTTTTTCGAAAATGCTGATTTTTGGAAAACGGGACATAATTTTTTGCCCAAAATTTTTCTGGGTCGATTTCAGCGCATAAACTAAAAGTGCTCCGAAAATAAATTAAATTTGAGCTACTGTGGTATTCGTTTAAGAGGACTCTCTAGCGTTGTTTTAGGTCTCTAGCGTTATTTTAGCTCTCTAGCGTTATTATTCGATTTTTAGAGCATTTTTAGTGAAATTGTTCTCAAATGGACAAATGACACGTTTTCAGGTGGACAAAACGACAAAAAATTTTCTGTCCTCTAAAGACGAATACCACAGTAGTTGAATTTTGTCGGACCTACCCCACCTAATCTACTCTTTAATTTTTATCTTATTAAACTCACCTATAGTAATTATACATCAGGTATAAATCAAGCTCGTCTTTGGTACCTTTCAAAAAAGCATCTAATAGATTGAGACTCGTGAACAAAATGATTAAAATAGGCCGCATGCTTTTCGAGCAGAATGACTCGATAACCCAGATTGAAACGTTTTTATAGTACTACAGTAATACAGTAATTAATATTTGATGAGTTTTTAGTCGGTGTCAACTTATTTCGGCTTGTCTGGCCATGCTCAATATTCATAAAAACGAGAAATAATAACTGATTTGACATGCATTATAATGCGCATTATAAAGCGCGATTTTGAGAAAAAATAGGATAAACGGATGCCTCACTGATCCAAAAAATGAATTATTTGTCAAAATAATCGCACAGTATTCGACTAAATTAAGTGGGATAGAGGTCGCTTATACAATCACTAAAAACTAGACTGAGCTTTATAGACACTTAAATAATTTGAGGTCGATATCCTTTTAGTGAGAAAAAACTTTAAAATCGAGAAATCCCCAGTGGCCGAGCCCTAAAAATATACTTTAATACTACAGATATCGAATACTTTGATCTGTAGTATTAAAGTATATTTTTAGGGCTCGGCCACTGGGGATTTTTCGATTTTAAAGTTTTTTCTCACTAAAAGGATATCGACCTCAAATTATTTAAGTGTCTATAAAGCTCAGTCTAGTTTTTAGTGATTGTATAAGCGACCTCTATCCCCCTTAATTTAGTCGAATACTTTGCGATTATTTTGACAAATAATTCATTTTTTGGATCAGTGAGGCATCCGTTTATCCTATTTTTTCTCAAAATCGCGCTTTATAATGCATGTCAAATTTTCAAAAATTTATGTTTTGCAAAAAGTGGTCCCCATTTTACTTATAAGTGGCATAGAACCAAAATCTATTAATTTTTCGTTTGATTGAAAATAATTGAATATTAAAAATAAGAAAAATCGATGAATATCGATCACGTGACGACCAAAAATTCACCATTTTTTGGTATGTGATTTGCTATCAAGAACTTATATGACAATCTAGCGAGTATCCCTACAAGTTCATTTAAATGACGAACACGCTGTAATAAGGTAGGAATGGCACAAACTTTTTTGTTAATAATTTTTAAATTAATAAAAAAATATCACGCTCAGTACAAAATTTTTATGAAAATTGTCAGCTACTACTCAAAAATTAGAAAGAGTTTTTGGAATTGCCTATGTTTATGCTTGACATAGGCAATTTTAAAAACTGTTTTTTTTCATTTTTGAGCAGTAGCTGACAATTGTTTAACCCCCTCACACCCCGAGCCATTTTGAAAAACACCTGTAGATCAGAGACGAGGAATCGTAGGTTATTTCCGAGGAATTCACTAAAAGGGAAACTTTTTTCTGAAGCTGCTCCATTTTGAGGTTTTGATCTAACGTCTTTGAGTAAATTTTTATTTCTTTATAAGTGATTTTGATAAATTGCGTAGGTTAGGTTTCATTAAAAAAAAACACCTGTAGATTAAAGACTGAAAATTGGAGGTTATTTCTGAGGAAGTCACTTTTTAGGAAATTTGATTTTAAATCTCTTCCACTATAAATTTTTGTTCTGTCGTGTCTCATTTTCTCAGAAATGAATTGCGTGGGTTAAACGTCACTTTTCAAATGTCACTATTCTACAGGGTTCATAAAGTCAAAATTTAATAATAAAAAAGTTAAAGTCTATCCTTAATCTTGGGGACTAAAGAACAATCAAGTTCGAAGTGCTTTCAATTTTCCCGTAATAAGCGCTCAAAGTTTTGCCTTTAGATAGGCAAAGGGTGTGAGGGGGTTAAAGAATTTTTTGTACTGAAGGTAATATTTTTTACGGATTACAATTTAAATATATTTTTGTTAGTAATTAAAAAATGTTTAGCAAAAAACACTTTTGCCGTTCCTACCTTACGCTATGAATACCTGTATTATAAAAAATGGAATACTGTCAAATTCGTCTAAGAGGACAAAACGACAACGCGCACATTTGGCTTGTATTTTAAGCTCTCTAGCGCTATTTTTCGATTTTTAAAGCATTTTTAGTGAAATTTTTCTCAAATGGACAAAACGACACGTTTTTAGGTGGACAAAACGACGAAAAAATTTCTGTCCTCTTAGACGAATTTGACAGTATTTATTTTGCAGGCAATTTTCTCGCATACTAACCCCAGAAAGGGATCATTTCGGAGATGTGAAATTGAATTTGACGAGAACCCCATTTGCCTCACCGGTCGATAAAGTGGCCGTTATGTCCGCCACAATTTCGGCTGTTTTGGACTCTGAAATAATTCGCGACTTTTTGGCGAAGCCGCGAAAAGAACACACTGAAGAGGAGACTTGTAGGACATGTCAGCTAAAGGGGGAATTAGTACTTTGTGATAACTGCCCAGCGGGCTATCATCAGCAGTGTGTCAAAATTGACGTGGTTAAAGAACACTTAGACACAGGGTTGTAAAATGAATCATCCCCGACCGCAATTTCTATCCCTATCTTTTGCTTAAACCTACGCAAAAAGGGGATGGAAAACTCACGTAAAAGCCATCCCTTTTACAACCCTGCTTAGACACTTATCTTTTTGAATGCCCGGTTTGTATTCAGAATAAAATTACGACGGTATCCGATTGTATACCAAGTTATGAAAAGGAATGGAGTTAAAAAATTGGATTGGCAGTCGAAGGCCAAAATAGAAAAAGACCAAAAAATCGATATTTTTTATCGATTACGGAGGCTCCTGGTCATTTTTCACTAGATTTTTAGCCCAAAAATTGTATTTAATTCAGCTTTTGCAGACGACTCATCCGATTGAATTTTTAGATAGCTCAAACAGGGCACAAATATCTGGTAAATAATTGAATTCAAAAAATTGGTCAAAATCCGACGATTGTTACCAATTTATTTAAGAAAAACTAATAATTTACCAATTTCTGTAATCTCAGAAAAAAGATGAAATTAATTGGTCCAATGAACCGATTTTATTTTTCACAAGATATTTGTGCTCAGTTTGAGCTATCTAAGAATGTTATCGGATGAGTTGTTTTCAAAAGCCGAATTAAATAAAATGATTTCGCTTAAAAATGTGAGGAAAAAATGCAGTAAAAAATGACCAGGAGCCCCTGTAATTGATATCTTTCTCGAAGTAACATATTTTTTCAGAAAAATATGATATTGATATAAATTTGAGCGAAATTTAGAATAAAAAAGTAAATTTCACAATTTTTTTGATGAAAATTTGTCGAGAAAATCTACAAAACGAAATTTTTTTTAAAAAAAGACCAATTTCGAAATAACTTTTTTAGAACTTTGTTTTTTCATTTGGAAAAATTTTTAAAAAACGCAAAATTTGATTGCGAACAAGAATATTTTCATTTTTCTAAAACAAACTTCTTTATTTTCAAAAAAATTGGAATTTCCGATTTTTGGCCTTCTACAGTATGTACTTTTTTACTTGCGAAGTGAAAATTGTCCTTTAAGGAATTACGGCCAATAAAAAATAGTAACTAGGTGGATTTTATCTTCAAATCCTTGACATCGGCTATAGCTCAAGCTAAGGCATTCAAAATAAAATCCAACTAGTTACCATAGAAAAAGTACATACAGTATGTAACATACTGTAGTATTTTGGGTTTTCACTGCCAACCCAAAAATTGAGAATTAATAGGGTTTGACAGCGGTGAAAAATTATTACCAGAAGCATACAAAATTAAATAAACCACGGTGGTTTTACCACGGTAGTTTAACCACCAAATAAAACATAAATTGAATATTCAATATTAGAAAAACGACTCAAAATAACAGCTTGTATATTCTAACTTGAAACTACCGATAAAAAATTGCTGATTTGTGAAGACAGTCTGATAAGTCGAAATAAAATTTTGAAACCATATTGAAAATCAGCATTATTATGCATTTACGGTTGAAATATACTTTCAGTCAATAAAAAACAAAGTTTTATAAGGACGCTAAACTAAACAATGTCAGTAATTTTAGAAAACAAATAGTCTGATGGACCAATTTTTTTATTTTATTCATCACAAGATATTTGTGCTCAGTTTGAGCTATTTAGGAATGAAATCGGATGAGTTGTTTGCAAAAGCCAAATTATATAAAAATGTTGGCTAAAAATCTAGTAAAAAACGACCATGAAGTCCCGTATTAGATAAATTGATATTAATTTGTGTATTTCAAATGGAAATGTATGATAATGTAGATTTTCATTGTTATTTAAAACTTTCCTTTTTATATCAAAGAAGATCCTTTCTCTCATCCGTTTGATTATCTCACTTGGTTCATAAACTTCCAAATTTATGTTTCATGCTGGCATATTTCAATAATATTTTTTTATTAATTTAAACCAAAAAATACCGTGATTATTATCTTCATGATTTATTTCCTAGTCACGTGCTAAAAGTGTGGCTCAATTCAAAAACTCACTTTTATTTATAATTAACTAAAGACCTAGAATTACAAAGAGATTCAATTTTTCGAAATATTTTTCAACTCTTGTAGGATCCTAACAGATATACTCGCCACAAAACTCTTGGTCATGATAGACATGGTAGGAGGTACTGGTTTTTGGTAAGGAGGTTATGGGTCGAAGACAAATTTGGAAAATGTTTTTATTATTCAACTCCAGAACAAATGGAAGAAGTTTTGGATTGTTTGGACCCAGCGGAATATGAATTGCCACTGTGTAGAGCTATAGATGATTATAAGGGAGAAATTATTAATCAAATGATAATTACCATACAAGGAGGGTGGACATTGTTTTTACCATTTGTATTAAATTAAGATAAAAAAATTGCTTTAAGATATAGTTGTCCTGAAATGGTTTCAAAACCTAAAAATTTTTTTGAGGTGTCAAATTTTGTAAATCGACCCAATGAGTCCAAATGTTTTGTGAAGTGTGCCCTTCAACCTCAAGAAAAGCCGTTGAAGATACCAGCATAATTTTGTGGCAACCAAAACCATATATGGTGGAGTAGAGCACTTTTGATCTCTAAAAACCGCATATAAAATTTTCAGTATATTTGTCCTGAATTTTTTCCCAAACCTTGAGAAATTTTCATGTGTCAAATTATGTTGTTTGAACTAATATACAAAGTATATCATACATATCATATCCTTTTCCCAATGGAACTCCATCTCAAAAACGTTTACTATCTCTATAGGCTATAGCGCGTGTTCGAATCCCACTGATGTTGTCTAAGTGATTGTGTAGTGATTGCTTGAGTGATCACACCGATCGAATTTAGTGGTCCCAATATCAAGCATCCTTGCCTATAATCATACTCAAGACAATCAGTAAGACGACATTAGTGGGATTCGAACACGCGCTTTAGAGATAGTTAACGTTTTTGAGATGGACTTCCGTTGGGAAAAGGATATGAGACACAAATTAATAATTCATATCAAAAGAAGTGCGTACAACAAGTAAATATATTTTTCTGACATTTCCAGATGAACTTTTTTATCGCAGTATTATTCCGCGAATGCCAAATTAGTTGTTAGACATGCAGGAATTGCGTGATTTATAAATTGGGTTTTGTTGTATTTATTGGCATGATTCCTCTCCAGACGCAAAATAGGAATGAGGCTCGAAAACAGAATTGTTCTCTCACCCCGGTTTTCGCGAATACTTAATTAATCTCAGATTTGTTTTGAAAATGTGCATAAGTGCAACATAGTTGAAATAAACATTTTTTGAAATATACTCTTGAAGTCTATTTATCAAACTTGGAATGTTATTCAGACTATATATATATCTTCATTAAAAACAAAAACTTAATTGCGCTCAAAGAAAAAAAAATATTCCCTTGTGACNATGGAAGTTTTTTTTCCATGAAAAATGGATAAAAACAGCTTTTTAGGAAAAAAAATTGACCTTCAATTGCGATTAAATATTGAAAAATGTCCTGACTTTCAAAATAAAAGTAGCCTATAACACCCGAAATTTAATTGAGATTTTTTGAGGAAAATAAAATTTTTATAAATTGCGTGCCAAATGGCACAAACCGGTTCCTTAAGCAAGTGTTGTAAATTTCATCAGAAGTTCAGAAACGATATTCACTTGACCCTTGCATCGGTTGAAATACGGAAACCAAATAGATACCAGAAAATTTCACAAGTGATTCGGCCTGATTTTTTACAGAGATTTCAAAAAACTACTAATTAAAATTTTTGGACTTGATTTGCGGAAAATTTTCATAATATTTCTAAAGAGTCGACAACAAAATGACAAAAAAACATTTCATGATTTTTTCAAACAGCAGTCAGAAAATATGTAAACATGCATGAAAAAAGTTAAAGTGGCTATTTTTTTTGTTTTTATTCAAAGATTTGAAAAAAAAAATCAGAAAAAATTTTGGTCGAAAAATGATTAAAATTTTCATAATGCTTTGAATTTTTTCGAAAATTTTACGAATTATAAAATAAAAGTTTGAACTCAAATCGTTCCTTAAAAAGATAAAAAATGATTTTTATGAGCTGATACACATTTATTGTGGTTCAGCTAACGATAATAAGCACAAAAAAATAAACCAACTAATTATTTTCCTAAATTAAATTGACGCGAGTCTGCCACATCGCTGCTACCCCCTTAAACACATTGAAACCCATTTTTGACTTTTGAAATTTTTTATTTCAAATCGTCAGTCGTCGATTTATCTCGAGCGTCATAACTTTGAGCCAGTGTCCAATTCAAGAATCCCGCGATTTAATTGGCCACTTTATCAAAGTTATGACGCTCCAGAAAAATCGACGACTAGGCAGGATTTTCGATATAGATGCCCCTCAAAAGTGAAAGAAACTTAAAGTTAATAACTTTTTTCAAATGTGAAGAAATGGCTAAATTAAATTTGGATATTTTTTGTAAGAGATTCAAAAATTAAAATAAAACTTTGGTAAAAAAAAATGGACAAAAAAATTTCAAAGATTTCCCCGAATTATTAAGGTTTTTGAAATATTAAAAGTTGCACACTTTTTATTTTAGAATTCAAAAACAAAACAAACTTCAGTTACAAGTTTATTTTGGAAAAATGATACTGTGATTGCGTCTATAATGACACCCTCTATAAGGACAATATGGCAGAAATATGGCCAAAACCTACGCTTTTAGATTTTGGTCGTCCCTCAATAAGGACAATATGGCAAAAAATTCAAAAAGGTCTTTTTTCAAAAAATATCAAAAATTCACCTCTTTTTCATAAAAATATGGGTGAAGGGCATAAAAAAGGTCTTCAAATTTTTTTAGGAAAATTAAGGACAATTTTGCGAAAATTTCAGATGAAGAGCAAAAAAAAACAAAGGGTCTTCACTATTTTTTCTCAAAACAAAACGACCAATTTTTTAGAAAATATTTTAATTTTCAAATTCCATGATATTATACCGTGTATTAATAAATGAAACACCCTCATAATCAGCAACTCGCGAATCAAAACCTGCCCATAGTATACGGCGTCAAAAGCCAATAAATTATCTCGACATTGTCGGCCAGGAGGAAAATGGGCACCTTTCCGACCTGGACAACCTTACTTCTCCATTATCCTTTGAATCAATTTCTCAGCCAGCGACGTTTCCCGAGCTCTCTGTAAGCGAAAAATACTTCCGCCTTGGGCTAGAGGGTCGATTCCGCGAGTACAAAAACTTTTATAAAAATAATAAATTAGCAATGACCAAAAAGGAGATCAAAGAGTCTAAAGATATTGAGCGAACTCTTTATGCTGTTGAATATACTGGCCCGTTTGATAAGCAGAAATATATTAGGCCAGAGTCGGTGGAGAACTTTTTGTGGACAAACCAGATGGGTCACAAGTTGGAGGTTTGCGGTTCTGAGAAAAATCTCATTTCCTCGATATCGAATGCGATGCTCAAGGTTAATGATGGAATTAAACTTTGGTTTTTTCATCCAGATTGGAAAAGGAAGAGAGTTCAATGGAGAGAAAATGTCAGATGGTAAGTTTTTTGAAAAATATTTTTAAGGAAATCTTGAAAATTACAAGTGTACAAATTTTGCGGATTTTTTCTAACATGTACCAAATTATACACCTTCGTCGATCCCTACTAAACTTCACCTCAGACAGACGCTAAAAAGCGAGATATTTGGGTTTTTCATGCAAGTTTTAATTTTTAATGTTATGGATACTTGAATGACCGTTTCAACAGATAAGGTCATTCAAGTATCCATAACATTAAAAATTAAAACTTGCATGAAAAACCTAAATATCTCGCTTTTTAGCGTCTGTCTGAGGTAAAGTTTAGTAGAGATCGACGTAGATGTATAATTTGGTACATGTTAGAAAAAATCCGCAAAATTTTTTGAAAGTTGTGCTTCTAGTGACAATGTAAAAAAAACGACGTCACTGTTTTATATAGTACGAATGCACAAATACAAAAATTGGTGTCTTTCTCATGATTTTGTCAGAAATTTCATTATAAATTCGTACAACCTAAAAAAAGAATCGCCGAAAAATCAACTTCATTTTTTAAGATGAGAATTTTATCTTGGTGAAATTAAAAAAACAATAATATTTTAAATATACTTTCGGGTTTGTCTATATCATATTAACGATCGCGCTTTTCAAAAATGTCAAAATAACTAAAGTTTGAGTCTAATTTTAGACATTTGTTCTCAGATAGTCTATATCGAAGAACCTGCCTAGTGTAATTTTTATGTCAATCGTCTATGTTTTTATGTTGTTATTGATATAAAAATGACACTAGGCAGGATCTTCGATATGATATAGACTTTATCGATAATTATGCCTTGGTCTAAACACTTTTATCCTAGGTAAAAGATAGTTGATAAGTGTTTGAACTTACCAAGGCATAATTATCGATACGAGAACAAAATGTCTGGAATTTGACTTAAACTTAATAAATTTTGACATTTTTGAAAAGCGCGATCGTTTATGAAGACAAACGACCAACAAAACGTATTAATAATTTCAATTTTTTGAAAAATTGACTCAGTTGACTGATTACTTCGAATTTTTCTGATAAGTGCCCGAGTCGAGTTTGGATGTCCACTGTTGTAACAGATTGAAAAAAACAAATATTTTCTGTAGAAAAACACGAAAGTTTATAAATATTTTTTAAAATGCCAAAAAATTAAACTGTTTATATTCAGTGCGAAATCGGCCGAAGTGCTTGCCCGCCAGTTAGAACTATTCGAGCTCTATCTCCGTCCATGTTACAAACGAACATGTTGGTTTGAGAGTTTGGGTCAAGGAAGTTTAACAAAAATCTACACCAAAGAGGATCAACGAGGAAGCGAAGCGAAAAAACAAAAAGAAAGAAAATTCAAAATGGATCAAGCCAGAGAGGAGGAAGAAAGATATTATTTTCAGATAACACTTCATAATCCAGACCATTATTATACAAAAAATAAATCACTCATTTTGGGCGTCAGGGCGCAAAAGCTCTCAGTCTTGAAGGGAGAAGAATATAGATACAAAAGAAATTATACAGGTGAAATTCATAAAATATAAAAGTCGCTAAATTTTTTTGGATATTTTTTTCGAAAATTTTCAGACTTTTGATAAAAAACATTGGACCCATTTGCGCCGTTGTACGAATTAAACTTTTTAGGCACCATAAATTTTTACCTGGATAATGAATCATTATTAGGGAGCGCACCGGTAAAACTAACGAGAGAACTACAGTAGTTGATACAAATTCTTTGATCTCACGGGGGTTGTTGACTCAGAAATAAACGATTCCGGGCACAAAAAAAAAGTTTTTGGCCATCTAGTGGTCAGAAATGGACTTTTTAAAAAAATTTGCCACCTTTTGAAAATAAAAAATTTTGAAAAATTTGTGAAAATTTTTTTTGTCATTTCGAAAGTAAGACTGACTCTAAATCTTTTCTAAATTTGTTTCCCAGGACGTCCCGGATCAGTTTCGGTCACTATAAGATGTCAAATTTCCAGGAGAACACGAAAAAATTGGCTAACTTTACCGAAGCTTACCGAAAGGTGAAACCGGTTATTTAAACCAATAACCGGTATTAGCACCGGCAAAAAATTCATTTTTTTATTTTTCATAATTCTTGCCTTTAAATTCTGCTTAAGATTTTTCTTCCCGCTTTTCGTTAATTTCGACCGTTTAAAACTTAGAAATTGGACCGGTGCGCTCCGTAATCATTATCCAAGTTAAAAATTATGGTGCCTAAAAATTTTTATTCACATAACGGCGCCAATTAATTTTTTGAGATCTGTATCTCATATTATTTGAAAAATTGTTTGACATATGACGTCATTTCCAACGCCTACGCGTTTTCATTTTTCAAACGAAAAAATTAATTTTGGTTCCCATATTGCCGAAAGTGCCCAATTTTGCCGAATTTTTATGCCAAAAAACTTTCGGCAATATTCCCCCCCCCCTGTATTACATTCCTGAATATTAGTAGATTTTTGAATAATTTCTAAATTAAGGGTGGGAATGGCAAAGTACTTGTTACAAATCTAAAGACAAAACTGGCGGAAGGATAAAGCGCATAAATAATGGATGTGACTTAATGAACAATCTCCTCAAAATTCGCGAAGAGATGGAAAAGCGAAAAGTTGTAAAATCTGAAAATGGCAAAAAAGAAGAAAATGATCAAGGCGAACTAGACGATCTTTTCCAGTCAATTTTAGACGCTGCCGAAAACTCAGAAAACCGAAACGACAATCAAA
This sequence comes from Oikopleura vanhoeffeni, assembly GCA_004367855.1. Classification (NCBI taxonomy): domain Eukaryota; kingdom Metazoa; phylum Chordata; class Appendicularia; order Copelata; family Oikopleuridae; genus Oikopleura; species Oikopleura vanhoeffeni. The sequence goes on along the minus strand of SCLH01000572.1, from coordinate 123,592 downwards.
ACAGCGTCAAAAGCGAGCAAAAGCCAGAAATCAAAATTTCGGCAAATGTGGTCAAACTGACCAAATCCGTGACCGTCTCTGTCAAACCAGACAAGGAATTGCGGGTCAAACGGTTTGAATCGAACAAAATCAAGAATATTTTTCGATTTTCTTTCGGTGCAAAAAGACTGGCGCGGACTGGGGGTCATCTTTCATGTGCAAGGGGTTTTAATTACGGGTCAAAAACGCAGAAATCGAGGGATGTTTGGCCATATCCAGCGCCAAAACCCAGTTTTCATGTTTGGTGGAAATATATTTTGTCAAATTGTGGCGATGTGTACACCCTAGCCTATCTCTTTTCGACCCTTGTCCGCCTACTTAAATGGGATTTGGTTAATGAGAGGCCCTCGTACGTCGAAGGAGATAAATTGCTCTGGACTGAGAAATCAGACGAGGAACATATTCACTATGAACTGAAAAGCAAACGATTTATACCCGGATCGGGAAATTTGAGGGTCGAATATGAAATTAAGCAAGAAATTGTTCAGATNGTATCGCGGACCATAATATAACTTGCGAAACTATGTTCCGCTGCAGTGCCGTTTTATTTGCATTTTTATCAATTATTTACCAAAAATAATTCTCAAAAAAACCATCAAAAAATACCGGTAAAAATGGAAATCGACCTTCAAATAGGTCGTATTCACCAGTTCCGATTTATCTTCTTGATGGTCCTAGAAAACCCGAGTTTAGGTAGTTTTTTTTTAGACGCGACAGATTTGACTTTTCACCACAGACGAACCGTATGAGATATCACAAAACGGTTTTTTGCATTAAACTGGAAACTGAAAAAGCTCAGGCCAAAATTTTTTTTTTAATTTTTGAAATTTTTTTTTGAGATTTTCAAATGACCGGAAATGACCCAATGTGGGTATCATACGAAACTAGAAGAAATTCTAAGACTAATGGCTGAAAAATAAAATTCCAAAAATTAAGTTTTCTTACGATTTTTCATAATGACAATATGGTAAAAAATCAAATCTGTCGCGTCTAAAAAAAAAACTACCTTATTAATATCAAATATCTTTAAAACCTATTTCTAGCATGGAAATGACTTTAAAAGTGTTCCTGAGTGTCATGAAATGTTAGTTCGGCAGAAAACCGCAAAAAAATCCCGAGAAACCAGTTTTTGATTGAATTTGATTAATAAATGATTTTCAATTCGAAAAATAATGATTGTAGCTCTCTAGTGCCACTAACGTCATTTTCAAAAATCTGATTTTACTTAATTTTTAGTAATCCCAACGAGAGACTCTCGTGCGGTGGAGGCCATGGCTCGATCTGGTCGTCGGCTGCGACCTCTCAAGGCTACCTCGGATGAAACCCATTCAAGGGCCGAAAATCGCGAATCAATCGCGTGGATAACAGAAGAAAAAATGAAAATCTGGCAAATTGACCTCTATCACCGCGTGACCGAGGACGGTGGGGTCAATGTGCTAAAAAGTTCGAATTTTGGTCACAACCTACGCGATCGGACCACGCTAAAACCCCCGCCAAAAATCACGTCGCAAGATGACTCCCCTGATTATCGGCCTGATAAGGATATGTTTCCGAAACGGTTAGATAATGGAGAACCAACCGTTTTAAATAGAGATAACCGAACCTCTTATAGGACCCATGTCCTTCAACCCAAAAATCTGCCGCCTACGCAACCGGGGGTTCATGTGGTTAAAAAGCCACCCTTTGCAAAAGTTATGCAACAGTCAAGTGGGCAAACTGTGCGAAGTCATTCGAGCTATCCTATGGCTGGACAGCAAGTTTGCAGGAAAGGGTTACGTTTTTAGCTGAAAGTTACTATATCGATTACGATCCCAAAGTCAAAAAAAAATTCTTCTTATTATTGAAAAAAAAATATTTGGGCGGGGGATCGTAATCGATATGTCTCAACAGTTTTTGTTATAATACATAAATTAAAGTGAAATTGGACATCGAATCAGAATAAGTTGGTGTCCTTTTACAAATTTTTAATAATACCAATTGTGTCAAATTACCGTTTTGAAATCAAATTTGCTCGGAACAAATTTGTTGATGATAGATAGCAATTTTCAAAACAACATCTGGCTGCCGAGCCGTTTTTTCGAAAACCGATAATTTCCCGAAAAAACGGAAATCGAAAAAATAACATGTTGTTTTGAAAGTTGAATGCCGATCCACTATTTCAAAAAGGATCGTATGAGCCAGTTTCGAGCTATCTACAGGGTGAGTCTTTTCGATTTCTCCGTTTTTTTACCCAGGCGG
>SCLH01000572.1:109349-121307 GCA_004367855.1 Oikopleura vanhoeffeni | reverse complement strand
AAAAGACTCACGCTGTATCATTAACAAATTTGTTCCCAGCAAATTTGATTTTAAAACGGTTATTTGACAATTGGTATTAAAACATATTATTGTAATAGGACACCAACTTAGGGTTTTATATTTAAACTTTTTTTATGTTTCTGAAGTACAGAATATTTACAAATAATTTATTTGAAAGTCCAATTTTCTGACCAAAACGTAATCCAAAATAGGACGCCAATTCCGCAGTCTATTAGACCAACTGCGAATCGACCAGGCCCGCCGCAAAACGCCACCAATGTTAGAATTACAAAACAAGTGTTAGAATCAATTCTAGAAAACCCAACTCATTTTACACAAATCAATAATGATCAACCTCCTGAAAAATGCAACTATCTGAAGGTATTTACTTTACGCATTTTTAAGGGGATACTTAAGTACCTAAAGGCCACCAGAGCAAAAAAACTGTACTCGAGCAAAACGTCCTATGAATTTATAACCTTAATTTTCAGTCCAAAATTTCGGCCCCAAATTTTCAGTCCAAAATTTCGGCCCCAAATTTTCAAATTCATAGGACCTTCTTATCGGGTAGCTGATTTTTTTGCTCGGGAGCCTTAGTTTGAGTGCGAATGCAGAATAGACTGCATATTGTTATTTAGTCATATTGTAGCAATTTGTTTTGGTTCTGGGCGGTTCTAGTTTTGCACCCCCGCCATTTTTCCAACACTTCCAAAAAAAAATTAAGACAAAGTTCTTGAGATAGTGCCTCTACATGTATCTGATTGGTCGAAAAAAAGTAGCTCCGATAAAGTGAGTTTAAAGGTTTTTTGGAGTCTTTATAAGCTTGATTTTTTTCGCCCAATCAAGACAGGCCTATCTTCACACTAAACTTCCTGCAATATATCCCAATATAAGGACGGGCCATATCGCATTTTGGCCTTATCAAAAGTCTATTTTATTAAGCCTACCGTTGCATGAACGTTCTTTTAAAACTCGAGAAAAAACTCGAAAATCCTTCGAATAAAAAAACTCTTGAAAATTATAAGAAAGGCCATAACAAATTTACCGATTGTTACCCTAAAATTGTATTGTGATCGTCAGACTTTAAGCGCATTTGTCTTATGATAGCAAAGATAGAAAAAAGTTCTCCAAAAATCTTGTCACCCAATAAGCTATCGTATTACAACTATATCATTACGGGGCCCTGTCCATTTCTTTACTAGTTGTAGCAATTTTTTAGTTTAATTCGCTTTAAAAACAACTATCGATAACATCTTAGATAGCTCAAACGAGCACCAATATCTTCGATAAAATAATAGAAAAAATGGTTCATCGGACCAATTATTTACTAGCTTTTCTGAGAATACCGAAAGTAAATTACGATTTTTCGTAAAAAAATGGTGACAATCGTCCGGATTCGGACCATTTTTTTAAATTCAATATTCACAGATACATTTGCCTGTTTTACTATCTAATTCAATCGATACTCGGTTGCAACAGCTGAATAAATACATTTATTGGCTAAAAATCTAGTAAAAAATGCACCAGGAGCCCCCTTACGATTATAGTGAGTCACTTCAATAAATTTGTTATTTCAGTAAAAAAATGTTGGCCATAAAAGGTTATATAAGCTAATCAACTGCCGGTGACTAGCTCGTTTACGATGCAAGTCAGATTTACTATACAGTAGCTTCGTTTATTTTCTGCTGAATGTGCGAAACGTTTTTTGCAACTTGATGCTTAGTTATGGTTCAAGGTTTATCCCAGTTTCAAAAACAACTATTTTGAAGCTGGAGATCGAGATGGAACTTTCTATGTCGGGCCGTTTTAAGGGGGTAGTGCCTGTTAAAAATGTTTCTGAAAATAAGAGGATAAACTTAATCGGCAAAAAAAAAACGATTTGTGGTGATCTCGCGGCTCTGTGACAATCGGGTCTCCCACTAAACGGCTCCTAATATGAAATTTCATTTTCTCAAGTATTGATCCGATAAAGTTCATTTTTTCGTCAGATTACGCGAGTTAGTAATGCTCGATATTCCTTCGTTTGCTTTTTGAAAAAAAAATTTAAAGTAACCAGAAAATGTGAAATTTTGTCCACTTAGGAACAAATTTCAGGAAAACTGTTGATGAGTGGCTCAAATTTAACATTTTAAGGTTATCTAGTGTACTTGAAGTTTTGGTTTAAAAAACCAAGGAACGTATTTTGCACATTACTTACTTGTGTTATTAACTGCAAAAATTAATTTGATCGGATTTGTACTTAAAATGGAGTTATAATCTGTAATTTCAACTTTGGCGCCCTCTAGAGAAAAACCGATTTTCGCAGAGCCGCGAGACCATCGATCATTTTACTTGGCTGATTTAATATACCATCTAATTTCAAAGAAAATTTTTCAATCACCACTACCCCCTTAAAAACTATCCAAAAGTTCGTCAAAAGAGTAACATTTTTTTTCAGCTTCTCAATTTTCCTTCTCAAGACCAGCTCCGGTATCCAGGGGGTAAAACTTACCAGACTAAAATTAACAACGAATTGAAACACATTTATGCGTATGTGCCCAAAACCAGAGAAAAACTAGAGGAAATGAAGCGGGAGAATTTGGTGATTCAAATGGGCCAATCTGCCCAATCCCAGCCGGCGGTCCAACCCGCCCAGAATCCCCCAGAAACAATCCGCACACAAATTGTGCAGAGACCACCTGCACAAAACAACGGTGGTCAATTTGACCAACAACAGGCCTCGCCCGGTGCACAATATGTGCAGCAAGGTGCACAAAATACGCGAGACATTGTGCACGAGGTCATGGGCAAAATGGTGGTCGATGTGGTCAACAAAACCGAAAATGTTTATATACGGGACGATGTACAGCTCGGCATAGATAAACGCAGCCAGCTTGTTAGGAAAAAACTAAAGGGGCTTGGTCGGAAAAAAACGGGTTATGAAAATTTATATCACGAAAATAGTACCGAAAATTTTACCAAATCGGTTTTTCGAAAAAAACTATAAAAAATTACCGGTAATTTACCGGCGGTAAAACGTCGGAAATCTTAAAAACGACTCTGCAGTGGCACGTAGCCCAAAAAGCCATATCGATTACGCGACTTCCTGGTCGTTATTTGCTAGATTTTTGACCAACATTTTTAAATTATTCGGCTTTTGAAAACAACTCATCCGATTACATTCTCAGATATCTCAGACTAAGCTCAAATATCTTGTGAATAATAAAATACAAAAATTGATCCAAATCCGACCATTGCTTCCAATTTTTTAAGAAAAACTAATAAATAAAAAATTTCAGAAATCTCAAAAAAAAAGGATAATATAAATTGGTCCGATAGACCAATTTTTCTATGTTATTATTAACAAGATATTTGTGCTGAGTTTGAGCTATCTAAGAATATAATCTGATGAGTTCTTTGCAAAAGCCGAATTATTTAAAAATTTTGGCCAAAAATCTAGCAAATAACGACCAGGAAGTTGCGTAATCGGTATTATTACTGCATACATTTTCAGAATGATCGTATGTACTAGTTCTGATTTCACCAAAAAACCAGACCATAGGAAAGGTGCGAAGCGGTAAACCCCAGCAAACTCCACCTCACAAGCCCCAATTTAAACAAAAAACCGGTATTTTAACCGGTAAAAAAATCGGATTAAAAAAAAATTAATTTTGATTTCTCCCCAAGATTTTTTTTCTTTGATAGCAACCGTTCAAAAGTTAGAAATTTGTCTGCTACGCATCTTAACCATAGGGTAAAATTAAAAAACTCAATCTACTGTGTGTAATATTTTTGTTCATGATTTTGTTTTTCGTGGTACGAGAAGAACTAATCACCACGAGTTATGAGTCTCAGATGTTTGCTCGTCCTCCGAATAACGAAATCGCGATAAAAAATATTGCATATGTAAAAAAGTCTATTTCACGTCGATCACCCTCATAAAGATAAAAGCCAAAATTCACGCCTCTCGAAAACTTCTTGTCCACGGTTTTATGCCTGCTGGGGCCAATGTGTACGCAAACGGGTCCTCGCCCTCGCCGCAAATCCAAAACTCGCCCAGAAAGGCAGAATGATATAAATTATTTTCGCACGAATTAATTTTGTATTAAAAATCTTTTGTATATTTTATTAATTTTGTTGTAAATATGTACTATATATGTATATACATATATGTATAGATATGTATGCTAATATATGTTTATACTTGCAATGGAGAAAACACGGATCTTCCACCAAAATAACAAGGAACACGTGAATAAAATATTGGGGAAGATCCAAATTATTAATATTTCATGAAATCAACTTTTTTTCAGAATAAATTGTTGGAAAGCGAAAAATACCCCCTACATTTTTTTCAGATACAGTTTCAATGAAAAAACAATAATATTCGAGGGTGAAAATTTTGAAATATGACACCATTAGGATCACATTTTGAAATATGATACCAGTGGGGTCAAGTCATAAGATAATTTAATATTGTCATATAATATATATTTCTTATATAAGATATAAAAGAGAATTTCATTCAAATTTCTAAAATTTAAAATGATGTTATATAATCCAATGAAAAAATGAATTATTTTCACACTTTTTACAAAACTGTTAGTCAGGAAAAAAATAAATGATTGTGACAATAAATAAATGACATCTCTAGAAGTCAGAAAAATTTTTCGTCAAACCATATCTTTTTCTGTTAGAAATATTTTTTGTTGAAAAATGTTTGTTAATAAAAAATACTTACGTCATTTTTTCGGATAAATTTTTATACAGAAATTTTTGTACAAATTATAAGAGGAATTATATAATGTTTCAGTTCAAAAGTTTAATTCTTGAAATATGACACCAGTTTGGTCATATTTTGCAAAATGGCCTTAAATGTGCCAACTTTTGAAATATGAGACCTTGATTTTTTTTACGGCTTAATAAATACAATCTTCTTTTGATACCGGGTGTGTAAATTTTGCTCCTCTTTTTCCAATTTGGCTAACTTGCTATCAGCCGATAAGACGCCAATTTTGGCAAATACCTACGTTTTTCCAGATTTAACCAATTAAAACGGTGGAATTTAGATTTAGCCAAATTGGAAAAAGAGGAGGAAAAATTATACACCCTGTACATTTTTTTTCTAAGTGGAGACTATCTTTTATATCATGTGTAAAAGTCTCCATCTCGAATCCTCCAGTCTCAATCTGCTGCCAGCAATAATCCCACTTTTAATAAAACGTTCTCAATCGTCAATAACTTCTCCGGGATCTCGCCTGGAATGGGATCTACTGACGGGAGCAACTCAAACAATAGTTCACCACCACCGACAAAGGGCCGACAGGGACAAAAATTTTGCGTTTGTAAAGCTACTTTTGATGAAGTATCCCAGTTTGGGGATATTTGCTGTGAACTCTGCCAACAGGTAATTTAAAAAAATCAGCTTTGTGAGAGCCGATATATTGGCTCAAGTAAACCTAAAATCATCCGAAAAGGGCCAAAAAATCTCAGTCTACTTCTCAAAAATTGAAACAAAAAATCCATGACAGTCTTGGTGAACATAGAAAATATTGATAATTCAGATATATAATTATTCAAACGCTGATTAGATCGCTATTGAGCCACTTTTTTCAATTTGAACTAGAGGCGCTCCTGAGCTTGATCTGTCGACAAATTTTAAAAACATTTTTGAAATCCCTGTCGTGGTTTCAGTCATAACCAGTATTAAAATTGTAACTTCAGATCAGAATATGTGATTTTGTTGAACCATTTAAAAATTTTTACTTGTTTTTATGACTAAAACGACGGAGATTTTAAAAAAAAAATTTTACGACCTTGAAAAAAGTAAAATTCACATTTTGTAATTTTTTTACACCAAGCTGAGAAGCGCCTTTAGTGAAAGTTGAAACAAGTGCGTCAATAGCAATCTAGTCAAGCGTTTTCAATATTATTTCAGTATACTATACTACATATGTGTTTTTAGTCCCGAAATGTCAACTTGCTGTGAATGAAATTTCCGACAATAAAAATTGACAGCTAGGCCTATGGACCCTAACCCATATTAGTTACCATATTTTATTGGCGAAAATTTATGTGCTCAGTTACTGTAGTTTCTGTCTATAAGGACAGCCTCTATAAGGACAATTTGAGGAAAATATGGCCAAAACCTACGCGTAAAAATGTTATTGAAGAGCAAAAAAAAATATCTTCATATTTTTTGGAAAATTTATGGGTTTCAAAAAAATATGCGGCAAAATAGCCTAAAGGACAGATTGATTAAGACAATTTGAGAAAATTTTGCTAAGATGAGATATCACAAAACAGTTTTTTGTATTAAACTGGAAACTAAAAAAGCTCAGGCCAAAATTTTTTTTTTTCAATTTTCGAAAATTTTTTTCGCGATTTTCAAATGACCGGAAATGACCCAATGTGGGTATCACACGAAACTCGAAGAACAAAATGGTAAAAAATAAAATCTGTCGCGTCTAAAAAAAAACTACCTAAGGACAATTTGGGAAAATCTCACATGTCCTTATAGACAGAAACCACAGTAATTATTCAATGTATTTCAATATATTTTAGCCATTTCATGCAACTTGTGTTGGTGCGAGATTATCTGAATTATTTACGTGTGAGCCATGTCAGCAAAAACACAACTCTGCTCGAAGCACTTGTATTTGTCACTGGAATCAAATGGAACAAAACAATGAGCAGAAATCCGGAGTTGAGTTATCATGGATCAGTTGTGATATTTGCCAAACGTGGTACCATCAAAATTGTGTGAAGGATAAGGTAACAAAATTAATCTTTTTTCCACCAAAATTTGGTAATCTTTTTTAGGTGCGAAGCGTATGAGATATCACAAAACGGTTTGTTGCATTCAACTAGAAACTAAACAAGCTCGGGTCAAAATTTTTTTGTTCAACCGGTTATTCACGATTTGAACCGGTTATTTTCTTTGATACAGGGGGGGCAATATCGCCGAAAGTTTTTTGGCAAAAAATTCGGCGATATTGGGCACTTTCGGTGATATGGAAACAGAAATAAATTTTTTCGTTCAAAAAGGAAAAACGCGTATGCGTTTGAAATGACGTCATATGTCAAACTATTTTTTAATTTTATAAGGAGTTTCACGATAGGTTTGAATGACGTGAATCACCAAAATGCGTAGAATTAAATAATCCAGCAAACGCAATCAAATAAAAGTTGATTAGAGTAGATTTGGGAAATGCAATCCTGGAAGTTACGTCATTCATGACGCACACAAAGTAATTTGAGATATAAATCTCAAAAAAAATTGGCGATATTGCCCCCCTGTAATACAGTGTATTTAAAAAAATACCTTCAACACATGCTACAGCGGTTAAATTTCATGGATTTTTTAACATCAAAATTTTACATTCAACAACTTACGGTTTTAGGGACAAATAATGACTCGGAGAATTAAATTTTGTCATTATGAAAAATCTTAAGATCGTAAACGAAAACTTAATTTTATTTATATCCATTATTCTTAGAATTTTTTCATTTCCTACCCATATCGTGTCATTTACAAATCTCGAATTTTGAAAGATTTAAAAAAATTTGACTTGAGCTTTTTTAGCTTCCAGTTGAATGCAAAAAACGTTTTGTGATTTCTCATACGGTTCGTCTGTGGTGGCACAGTCTAATCTGGCGCACCTAAAAACATTACCTGATATTTAGCATGAAATTTTTTTTTCGTCATAAAGATATTCCGACCGAAGATACAAACTAATGTCATGTTTTTTTATAAAGACATCCTCTATAAGTTCAAACAGACATAATTTGGCATAAATCTTACGTAATCTTAAATATTTGACAGATTCGGTTTTTAGAACGGTAATTTATCTGAGATGAATAGGAGCGGGCACATACGATCTTCCTGAATATTCAAAAAAAAAGTGTATATCGATTACGGGGGCTTCTGGTCATTTTTTACTAGATTTTTAGCCAAAAATTTTATTTTATTCAGCTTGTGCAAACGACTCATCCGATTGAATTCTAAGATAGCTAAAACAGAGCAAAACTATTTGGTAAATAATTGAATTTAAAAAATTGGTCCGAATCCGACGATTGTTACCATTTTTTTAAAAAAAACTAGTAATTTAACAATTTCAGTAATCTCAGAAAAAAGATAAAATAAATTGGTCCGATGAACCAATTTTTTCATTTTTCACAAGATATTTGTGCTCAGTTTGAGCTATCTAAAAATTTTATCGGAAGAGTTGTTTTTTAAAGCCTAATTAAATAAAAAAATTGGCTTAAAAACTAGTAAAAAATGACCAGGAGCCCCCGCGGGGCCCCGTAATTGATATGCCATTTCATCGAGATAAAATATCGTTCTAGAGGAAAGAATCTAGTGTCTATTTTTCAAGTACCTTCAAAGTGACTTAATAGTCTAGAAATGGTATTATGTACCAGGGACCTTTTTCAAATTTTGAGCCCTCGTGATTTTCCCAGCTACGTTATACTGGAGAGACGTTTTTCGATTTACATTTTTATTGGATATTCGGATTGTTTCTGGTAAATTATCGATGAAAAAACAGTAATCGAAAAACCGGCTCTTACGCGAAACGAGGCTTGGGATGATATATTATGGCCAAAAATATCGTATTTAACAGTTCCGAACTATCTCACCTGTGAATTTGAAGGTTCTAAACAGACCTTTACATTTAATTATCAATATTTCGACAATGGCCAAACATGTCCTTATCAACAAACTAAGGTTAACTTATTTTTTAATGGGCACCCCCTCTGAAAACCAAACGGTTAACCGATTAAAGAGATATTGGGAACCGTTTTTTTTAAGCAGTAGGGTAACTTTGCACAAGGAAACTTTTGGCAATATTTGTTTTGCCACCCGACACCATCTGGTGGTGTAAAGAGCCCTTTTATAGCTCTCAAATATGTAAATTACCGGTTTTTCGCTGATTACCGGTCGAGGTCATTAATCGAAAAACATTATTGTCTGTTAAAATTTTCTTGGCTATCGGATACAAAAAACCGTTCCTCGATATCTCTTACCGTTTGGTTTTCACAGGAGTTACCTTAAAAAGTTACCTTAACAGTTTTTATGGATATTTGTTTGTATGCAATTTTAGACCTTATTTTTGATAAATTATATTTAGATTAGATATTTTAGCTTCACACTCAGGAGAATTTCGGTAAGATAGCTACGGTTACAAATATTTTATCAAACATTTATACAGTCAGTACGTTTGCGGTTGGTTTAGCAAATATTAAAGATGCCCAAATATCATTTTATCTTCTTTATAAGTTAAACATTACAGTAAAGTGCTTTTACAAAGAAGCCTCAAAATTATATAAAAAGTGGTACTTCACTTCGGGTCAATAGTAAAATGTATAAATTCAAGATGTTCAACTTTAACAGGCCAGAACAAGAGATCTAGAGAATATGAATCCAAAATTTTTGCTGGATCAGATTATTAAGATTAATTGCTTCAAAATGAAATAAATTTTATTGCATCGAGAAATCAAAAATATTATAAATTTGCTTTAGATATCGAGAAACGGTTTTTGTATCATGTACACAAGTAAATTTGTTATGGAAACTTTTGTTTTTTTTCAAGTCAACCGGTAATAATTTTTAAACCGAAAGTTCAGGAGTTCTAATCTCAATTGGCACAATTTTTTTCACCTATTTCAATCGAAATGTATTTTTTCTTGATAATAATCGTCTCTATATCGTACGGATTACCAGAGTGTGAAATAACAAATTTTCGTACGGCATATTTCGGAAAATTTTTTTTGGAAAAATTCCCATGTTTTTCCTAGAAAACCGGTAATTTCAAAGCTCTGTTACGGTAAACTGGTTGACATGGAAAAAAACAAAAGTTTTCCATATCACAAATTTACTTGTGTACACGATACAGAAACCGTTTGTTGATATCTTTATAGCGTTCGAGTTATTATGCTGACAAGGGTAAGTTCCCCTAAAAAAAAGCTACCTAAACACATTGAAAATTTCTGAAATTTTGTTTTTTCATGATGTCATTCAATTTTTGAAATTATTATTAAGCGCAAAAAAAATATTTTAAGAAGTACTAATGGTGGTTATATTTCTCACCAATCAGCGTGATGCAAATTTTAAGTTTCGTTCAGGTCATTCTAACTTAGAAATTATAGCAAAGTGCGTTTAAACGCACAAGCCCTTAGGACGAGGTCAGAGAAGAAATTCCTGCCAGCGGGCGTTTAAAAGGACGACCCCATAGGGGAAATTTCGCCACGGGCATTTAAACGGATAGTTTGGAAAATTTTGTAATTTACTATGGGGAAAAGAGGTTTTTAAACGGACAAGGTCTGAGCGAAAATTACTGCCACGTGCGTTTAAGGGGATGGTCGTCGCATTTAAAGGAGTTTTCGATAGCCAATTGTCGCACAAGTACAAATCGTTGGACCAACGTTTACCTCTCTTTGATATATTTAAACAAAAATCTTGCATCCTTAAAAACAATCCAAATTAACAGATGGCTCGTCCAATCAGAAACTTGCTTACAAAAGTGACGGAATAATTTTTTAAAAATGTATCTCCTCCCTGAGTTTTCAAGGTTCAACAATGATTCATGGTTTAAATCAACCGGACAGAATGTGGGCAGACCGCCTTGTTAAGTGTTTGGAAAAATTCTTTGATTTGGCTTTAGAATCACCAAAAACAGTATTTTGACCCTATCTTAACTAGAGCAAAATACAGTTTTTTGATGATTCTGAAGCCAAATCAAAAAAAAATTCCAAAAACTCAACAAGGCGGTCTGCTCACGTTCTGTCCGGTTGATTTAAACATGAATCATTGTTTAACCTTGAAAACTCAGGGAGGAGATACATTTTGAAAAAATTATTCCGTCACTTTTGTAAGCACGTTTCTGATTGGACGAGCCATCCGTCACTTTCGATTGTTTTTAGCATGCAAGATTTTTGTTTAAATATATCAAAAAAGAGGTAAAAGTTGGTCCGACGATTTGTACTTGTGCGACAATTGGCTATTAACAACCCTTAAAATGCGACGACCACCGCCGTAAACGGACGAGTTCTGAGCGGAATTTTCTGCCAGTGCGTTTAAACGGACAGTTTAGCGACTCAAACTGTCCGTTAAAACGCACTATGCTGTAGGCATTTTACACTTTGTACATTTTACTATTGACCCCTTTACTTCATCATTAAACCATGCCTTGGTTCGATACGCATGTGACATCGATAATGAGAATTCTTCTTAAAGCGTCCTTTTAAAAGCACTCTACTGTAGAATAAATTATTTAACTTTGTTTCAAATTAAACCTTTTATTTTAGATAACTTCTGAAAATGGATCAGAAGTAGAACCAGAATATATTTGTAATAAATGTAACAAAAATGATTTCGATATTTTACTCCGTCCGCCAGATCGACACTTGCTGGGTTTAATATTCAACCGAATTAAACATTCGAAGCATATTTGGCCCATAAAACGATATGTTGGCCCAATTCAGATGACAAAGGAATTAGGGACAAGTAAGAAATTAGTATTTCAATTAGTTCTCATCAGATTTAGTTCTTAGATAACTCAAACTGAGCACAAATATATAGATATTATACCCTAGAGTAACCATTTTTCGATTTTTTTCTGAAAATACTGAAATAGTTTAAGGGGATTGTGGGTGAAGTAGTTATTTTTGACCACGGTCGCAAATTCGGTATTTTTTCAATTGCATCTGACTATCCAGCACCTCGGGAATCGTTTGCAATTAAAAAAGAACACGCAAATATTTCTGGATATTTTTTCTAGAACATTGAAATCGCTTGCTAACTGAATGCCCGAATAATGACAGATGATCAAAACAAAATAACCCATAGTGATCAATTTTCACGGAGATTCAGACCAAATAAAATTGGAACTTTTGACCAATATTCTAGAAAATTTCCAAAAATATCGTTTCGGACTTGCATAAAAACGAAAAATAATTCTAGATATGGTATCATTCAGA